>NJDD01008650.1:16900-40917 GCA_002245505.1 Calephelis nemesis
CACACCGTAGGTAACGTTTTTCTGCACCCCCTCCCCCTCTCTAAACGATACGTAACACACAAGTGAGCATTTTTACCCTAAAGTCGCAAAAAGTTATATTAAAGTTTTTACCCTTGTTATACTTTCAATGGCCTTTGCGGTAATTATACAAAATAAAGTTTAATTTTAATAAATACCTAAATAAGCTAAAATTTTAATGTTATATTAAATTTTTATTACATTTTATTTATTTTTCATATAAAACTATTTTTTAATTTTTAATAAAAAAAATAATTTAAAAAAAATATTTACTTAATATAAAAATTTATTTTTAGTATTAAATATTTTTATAAAAATAAATAAATAAAAAAAACAATGTTACGTAACGTGTTGTAAGAAAGACGCCCTCCTGCCCTTGTAACGCATCGTAACGTTTTACGAGACTCCCCCTCCCTCTACGTTCTCTTCAAGTCGTGGGTGCCTTAGTAATACTTCTGTATACCTTTTCGTGGATATGGGCGTGAAGATACTTTTATTTAGGTAGGACTAGCTTTTGAGTATAATTTTGCTTCAAGTAGGTACCGATAAGCCATTCAAACACTCCCACGGAAAACAATGGAGCCAACGGTTTTAAAAGTAGTCTTTATCCTTTAAGTAAAATTTATTTATTTGTTAAAATTCATTAAAACGTTTCAGCGACACAAAAAACCTACGTTTGCAAAGTACCTTAAGTGTCCATATATGCTAAAATACGTCAGCAATATAATGTTTTTTATACAAAGCAATCATGGATCTTGGTGACAAAAATACACGAGATTAACATTAATATGCTTTATAAGACTAGTGTTTCCAAAACACGATTCATTTCACTTTGCTCGATAGACAAAAATCAAAAAGTTAACCATGTTTTGAAAGCAAAACCCAACTGTCTACTTCAATCATGAAAATATCGACACCAGATTTAACATAAACATAGATACCTAAGTACTATACCTAAAAGATAAGTGTTTCAGTTTTTATACTTTTTCAAATTACTTATACAGTGTCAAAAATAGTGATTTGTCGCTTAAGACGTTTACTTTTGAGCGCAATATTTCATAGTAATCATGGAACGGGGGAGTGCGGCGATTGGCTCTTCTGGCTGACTAAGAATGGGGCTTTTATAAAACTTTGTCTAGGTACCTAGGTGGCAGAGTTTCGCAGCGACTCGCCCGGATTGGTATTACCGTANTGCCGCCATAAAGTCAGCGCTTGCCGTTGACGTGTTCCGGTCTGGAGGATAATGTAGCCGGTAAACTTACTTTTATTCGAGGCCTAACATTTCGGCCTTAGTTTGGCAATGCACCATTACCACCTTTGTTGTCTCTAGGCGGCGTGAATTTCTTACCATCAGGAAATCCGTCTGCTTGTTTGCCTTCCAATATCCTAAAAGACTATTCAAGACTAAACTTTTTATATTATTAAAATAGGTGGCATTTCACTTATCTATTAGGTATGTAAAACTTTATTTAATAATCTCTGATATAACCTACCTAGGTAAGTACTTGGTCATAAATTTAAATATTATATAACTTCAAATACCTATCTAGGTACCTACCTACCTAGTAAGTAGAGATGTAGGTTATTTTAATTACTTATATTATATAATATTAAAGAAATTACAGAGATCTACCTATAAGAACATTAATTTGTTTAATATGATATTATACCTACCTACCTGTTACAAATATTATAACTTCTGAACAAATAACAAATTATTAACTAACACATAAATATATGAACAAATTTTGTAATAATTTTTAAATCTCTTTTATAATTTATATTAAGTATAATATTTAAAAAACTGGAATACTTACATCGATTTGCTGAAATTCAATGGAAACCCACAGCTTTGATAATCAATAAACTTACAATAACATTATGAACACATATTGGCAGAAATGAAATAGTCAAGTCTACATTTTCCTAATCTTTTCAAACACAAAACACTGTACAAACACTTGTCCCTATGGTTGGGAAAATAATCGATTATTTTAACAACAACAATACGCAGCAGTGACCTAACTTGAAGGAAAAATTCTGATTTCTGAACGGCCAAAGCAAAAATTTACAAACATTGCTTATTGAATTGTTTTAGCGACATCTATCTAAAAGAACAAAAACAAAGTAGTAGAGTAGGAATAATAATTTAACATGTGTTATAGGTATCTATTTTGAAAATAGTTTTAGTTATCCTCACTAGATGACGTAAATACCAATAACAATGAAGCCTTAAAAGGCTGGTCGAGAAGTGAGTTTCCTGCGAAAAATAGTTCTTGTAATCGTAAAATATGGTTGTTAGTAATTTGGATTCGAAAAAAAAATCTGAGTACCTAATTGGTATTTTGGAATAATCCCGCTCTAAAAAATTACAATTGTTATAAAAAAAAAGAAGAGAAAAAAGGGTGTCTCCGTTTTGTAGCTGGAACTCGAAAAGTATTAAAGATAATTGAAATTTTTCTTTATTTGTTTTTTATGAATTTTTGAAGTTAACAAAAAATGAACTGTTTCAAAATTGTTATCATAAATATTTTTTTACCAAATATCTGATTATAGTGGTTTTGGTAAAAAAAAAATATAATTCTTGCGGTCTAGCGGTTCAGTCATTGGACTTGACTGCATGAGGTCCCGGGTTCGAATCCCGGGTCAGGCAACAAAAAGAAAATTGGGTTTTCCAATTTTCTAATAAAACAAAATGTTTCTCGGGATAGGATAATATGTGCCCGGTTGGCGATAGGCTTGCCATCTATCACATTGTGGGACTTAGTATCTTCGGCTAGTCGTGGGTGCCCTGGTTGTGCCTCTCTGCCTACCTCTTCGGGGATATGGGCGTGAAGATACTTTTTTTATTAAAATAAAATCTATTTATGAAGTCTTAACATAATATGAAATACGCATTTGTATGTTTGAAGTATCGATTCAGTATCTTAATTGTTGAAATGACATTTCGACCATCAATTTTTTTTAAGAAGGTTCCGATTTTTTCTAAAATATCTTTCCACGGGCTAGATCCGGCCAGTGGGCCGTGCTTTGCCCACCACTGGTCTATACTAATAATAGAAAGGAAATATTTGATTATTAGTTTGTTTGCATTGAATAGTATTGAAAATTATTTTACCATTACAAGGCAGGAATAGATGAACATAGGCTACTTTTTACAGCGGGACAGTGCGTCATTCCTACGGGAGAACGGGTAATAGGACACGGGGTAATAAAAATTATCATTCCTTATTTACCTATTTCACATAATTTATAAATGGCTAAACCGATTGAGTTAAAATTTTACATGGGAATTTCGGTTGTTTCCTGTATGACTTAAAATTACAATGGGGTCCGGTAGGTGGAGCTGCTATATGTATATCATCTACACTATTAAGTTATAGAGTAATAAGATATGATTGTATATGTATTTGTTTGTATTTAAAAGGCTCCGAAATTACTGGACCGATTTGAAAACATGTTTTGCTATTACAACTAGACATTACCGCTGATGAACATAAGCTACATTATTTCTATGAGAAATTATTCACCCGTGCAAAGCCGGGACGGGATGCTAGTATTGAATAAAACAATACTCTGTACTGTATATAAATTAGATTACCGTATTACAACAAGTTCAAGTTCAAGTTTTATTACAGGCGCTATTCAATTAGTAATTCATGTTGTCTCCGCGCGACACTAGCGCCATGAGTCACAAGATAATGCGGGTAAATAAAAATATTAAAATGTGATGATTTTACAATTTCTTAGTGAAAATATGTGATATTTGGTAAGTGATTGGTTTTTGTCTGTTTTTGTTTTAAAAATTGTGTTTGCGTATTACGTATCGTGAAAAGTGGAAAAATATTCAAATTGAGGATTCTTTGAAATTACAGGTTATTTTTTTTTAATTTGTTAGCATATTTAGCATGTTAAAGAAAAGTTGTGTACATAATTGGAAAGTGCTATGTAACAAACAATATAATATATGTAACAAACATTATACTTTTCTATCGACTTTTAAAAAGTGAGATAATTAGTCTGTATGTTTATTAAGTGCTATTATGTGTTACCTTGGTTTTTTAGATTAACCAACTTTGAGGATACTTTTTTACTTCAAAAACAATTGAAGGCACTGAAAAAGGCTTTAGCTACAAGCTACGGTTACCTCTTATCATCAGAAGAGCCGTATTCCTGTCCGATTTCTTATCACATAAAAACAAGTCAAGTTTGGGGATAAACATTACAATAATTTCAAATTAAAGCAAGTATTTATTTTAGTACTAGCTGAGCCGACAAACGTTGTTCTGTCTCAATTCTCTTTGAATATTAAATTTTTAAAATTTTTAATTTTGCTCTATTTTTTTCTTTTTTAAGAACGTTTTCCTGACAATAATTAAAGCAAAAATAAAGGAATAATGACATTGTTATATCCGTTTATTCATGATGTCCAACGGTATATAATAGCCGACCCGGCGAACTTCGTGTCACTTGAAATTTAACAGTTTGTATAAGGGAAAATTGAAGTATTTTTTCCTATTTTTTTTTTGTAATTTTCCGGGGTTTTCTCTTTATATGATTCTTTTCCAGGCAATAAGTAATACAACAAAAACCGAATTAGCAAAATTTGGCGTTCAGAGGTGATACTATGACCACGGGAAATTTGGATTTCATTTTCATTATCTTAATATATATAAATCTCGTGTCACAATGTTTGTCCTCAATGGACTCCTAAACCACTTAACCGATTATAATAAAATTCGCACACCATGTGCAGTTCGATCCAACTTGAGAGATAGGATAGTTTAAATTTCAATTTATGATGAAAAAAATACCATCCGAGCGAAGCCGGAACAGGCAGCTAGTATACATATATAGATCATTTGATTATTTTCAGGATAGTTATGGAAAAAACACCAAAAATGGCAAATTCCACATTGCAGGCGTTAGACGGAAGTTGGGATGAGAAGTGGTCGAAAAAGCTATCGTTTTTCAAGAGGAACGGGATCCTGGCCATCAGTGGATCCAGCTGCGACGCTGATGTCTCAGCCATTGATTATGATCGGTAAGTTATTATAGGTAAATTATAGTATCGCACCACCTTTGTTGTCTCAAGACATTGGGAATTTACCATCAGAAAATCCGTCTGTTTGTTTGCCTTTCAATATCATAAAAATAAAAAAAATACATATTGGTGCCAATTTGCCATCGAAGGAAACTACATTTTCTTATGTTATAGGAAGGCAAACAAGCAGACGGATTTCCTGATGGTAAGAAATTCACGCCGCCTAGAGACACCAAAGGTGGTGATGGTGCGTTGCCAACCTGAGGTCAGGATGTTGGGCCTCGAGCAAAGAAGTTTACCGGCTACCTTACCCTCCGAACCGGAACACGTCATGACGTTATGGCGGCAGGAATAGGTAAGGCGGTGGTACCAATCCGGGCGAGTCGCTGCGAAACTCTATCACCTAGTCAAATGTCACGGTGTTAGTGATGATAAGCCTATGCTCGCCTTTTACGAGCTGCCTGGCAAGAAAGGCAGATTATCTATTCTGCAAAGGAGCCCGGACCAACACGAGGGGGGGAGCCCGTACCAACAATTTGCTCCTCTATAATCCCATAAACACTGAGTGGCCCTGAATCGATGCAAAGTACATCCTTAAAAGAATATATGTCTAGTGATAATATTTGCTGAACAGTAGTTCTACACCCACTTTAGGAATTTAAACAATATTATTTGATTTGCCATTTCTTAACATTATGGTAATATTTGACCTTTATTATGGTATTTAACCTGATGGTTTGTATAGTGACAAGATATGTTAAATATTTTCTTAAAAATTAGTTAAAAATATAACATATAATCACGTATAACATATAATTTCCTGCCGCCATAACGTCATGACGTGTTCCGGTTCGGAGGGTGAGGTAGCCGGTAAACTTACTTTTCCTTGAGGCCAAACATCCTGACCTCAGGTTGACAACGCATCATTACCATGTTTGGTGTCTCTAGGCGGCGTGAACTTCTTACCATCAGGGAATCCGTCTGCTTGTTTGCCTTCCTATAACATTAAAAAAACAATATATAACCAGGTAATACTAGCTGTAGCAGCGTTGCCTGCATGGTCAGTCAGGATCATTATTTTGGGATAAAAACTGTCCTATGTGTTAAGCCAAGTTACCCTGTAACTTGGCTTACCACAAGTTACCCTGTAATACGCCCACGAAATGTCATGAAAATCTGTCACAAGCGAAACCGGTAGGCTAGTTTAAAAAAAAAATAACTTTAACCGAAAATATGACACCAATACATAAAATAGTTGGTATTTACTGTCAATATACGGTGCTGTGTAGTTAAGATTTGCGCGACGAGTGAGTAGATGTTGATTGTAGATGAGTGAGTAATGAGTATCTTCACGCCAATATCCCGGTTTCGTTTTTGGTAATAAAAATTGAGTATACTTCTAGTTCTCAGTCTGAAAATGGCTTTCAATACACAAATAATTTGTATTTTGCTTTAAAAAAGTATCTTCTTCACACCCATATCCCCGGAGAGGTAGGCAGAGGCACAACCAGGGCATCCACGACTAGCCGAAGACACAAAGTTCACAATGGTGGCAAGCCTATCGCCAACTAGGCAAAAATGCAATCACGAGCAAAAAATTTTTATTAGAAAATTGGAAAAATAACAAATTTTACTATTAATATTATTATTAACTCTTTATTGTACACAACAAAAAAATAACAGAAAAACTTAAGACTAAAATAAATATAAGTACAAAGGAAATAGAAGAAGGAAGTAGAAGTCTTTTTGTTTCCCGACCCGGGATTCGAACATGGGACCTCATGAAGTCAAGTCCAACATATGAACCGCTAGACCACAGATATACATGATGTGACAAATCCGAGCTAGTACAAATGTGAAATCAAAACTATTATATATCAATTAAAACTGAAAGAACTTTTATGTTATAATTGTTAATGCGGAACCCTTTACGGGCGACTTTACTTTACTTGGCCGCTTTATACTCCCTCTCTCCCTCTCTCTCTAGGCCTCTATGACCTCATTGTTGCGATAAAGGTTTAATTAATAACTAAAACCAAATAAGGAAATTTGAATGCTCGTTCGTATTATACGTGTTCATACCAAAACGGATGATTTACATCAAGTTTTAGCGTAAATAAGTTTTATTTAAATTTTTAGGCTTAAGGGTCCATGTATGCTAAAATACGTCAGAAATATGTTTTTTTCATACAAAGCAATCATGGATCTTGGTGACAAAAATACACAAGATTAACATGCTTTATAAGACTAGTGTTTCTGAAACTCGATTCATTCCACTTTACTCGATAGAAAAAAATCAAAAAGTTTACCCTTTTTTGAAAGCAAAACCCAAATTTCTACTTCAATTATAAAAAAAAATTGACACCAGATTTAACATAAGCATAGATAAGTAATATACCTAAAAGACCCTTTACGGGCGAACCGTCTCGCACTTGGCCGCTTTATACTCCCTCTCTCCCTCTCTCTCTAGGCCTCTATGACCTCATTGTTGCGATAAAGGTTTAATTAATAACTAAAAACAAATAAGGAAATTTGAATACTCGTTCGTATTATACGTGTTCATACCAAAACGGATGATTTACATCAAGTTTTAGCGTAAATAAGTTTTATGTAAATTTTTAGGCTTAAGGGCATGTATGCTAAAATACGTCAGAAATATAATGTTTTTTTCATACAAAGCAATTATGGATCTTGGTGACAAAAATACACAAGATTAACATTAATATTCTTTATAAGACTAGTTTCCAAAACACGATTCATTTGACTTTGCTCGATAGAAAAAAATCAAAAAGTTTTTTGAAAGCAAAACCCAACTGTCTACTTCAATTATGAAAATATCGACACCAGATTTAGCATAAATATAGATAAGTATTATACCTAAAAGATAAGTGTTTCAGTTTTATACTTTTTTCCAATTACTTTTAAAGTGTCAGAAATAGTGATTTGTCGCATAAGACATTTACTTTCGAACGCAATATTTCATAGTAATCATGGAATGGGGGAGTGCAGCGATTGGCTCTTCTGGCTGACTAAGTATGGGGACTTAAACGTCATTTTTAAAATTAAATGAATCCTACATAATTACAAATGCAGAAGTTGGTTGTATATTTGTTTGTTTGTCACTCCTTCAAGCAAAAATGGCTGAACCGATTTTTATGAGACTTGCCTTACACATAGAGAGTACCTTGTATTAACATATAAGATAGTTTTAATCCCGCAAAAATGTTCCTGTGAGACCATTAACCACGCGGGCAACGCCGCAGGCAACAGCTAGTAACAATAATTTTACGACGTTACAATGTAATTTAGGTTTTCATTTGTACTTTTAAGTTTGGTTATTACTATATTGTACAGCAACTCAGTAAAGTATCTTCATGCCCATATCCCCGAAGAGGTAGACAGAGGCACAACCAGAATACCCACGATTAGGCGAAGACACTTAGTCCCACATTGTGATAGGTGGCAAGCCTATCGCCAAACTGGGCATTCATCCAATCCCGAGCAGCATTTTTAAAGTGAAAACTTCTTTAGCGGTGCTGCGGAATAATTTTGAAATGGGTAAAAACAAAAAACTTCTAAACTCGCGTCAGGACACGTGACCTGATCAAAAATTCGTAAGACGGCACAGGGCGTTTGCGCGAATAAGACGACGCAGGGCGCTTGCGCGAATAAGACGGCGTTCGTGTTGTCATGTTTCTGTACGATAGCGTAATAAATGAATAATATTGTATTCTACCACATGAACGACAGTATTTTCATACTGATATAGGTAATTAAAGCAAAAGCAAACAAGCAGACGGATTTCCTGATGGACGTTGCCAACCTTAGGTCGAGATGTTGTTACAATATATAAAAAAATATTATGGTCGAATTTCGAATAACGGGCGACCACTAGTAAAATTAAATAAATCAATTTACAGTCCACAATGTTAATTTTCTTGGTGTATTACTAAGTTTTGCGTACCTATTTTCCTTACAAATAATAAACAGTTGCGCTTTTTCTAAGTTTTTTATTATTCATGTTTATTAATTATTATTATTCGTAACAGTGAGATCCGAGAAAGAATGGGATTGAAAGAAAGTGTTGGTGTTAAAATGCGAAATTGCATGCTCGCTGGTTCGGTCATGTGGAAAGAATGACAGATGAAAGATTGACAAAGCAGATATACAATGCGAATGTGGATGGATGTTAGTAGGTACCCAGGGAGACCAAGGCTGACACTTCACGACCAGATTAATCGGATATTATCCGAGGGTGGTGTCAAGAGTCTCCGAAACTGGCGTGTTTGTATGAAAAGGGTAATGAGCATGAAGGAAGCCAAACAGGTTTGACAGGATCGTGAGGTCTGGTACTAGATACTCTCTGCCTACTCGTAAGGGACTTGGCGTGAAGATATGTATGTATGTATGTTTATTTAAATTATCTGTTTGTGAACGTCAAGAATGCTGATTCAAATTAGACCATTAAGCACACCGACCAACTGCAAGGCTCGGGTTCGATTCCCAACGGGGGCAGGCATTTGTGTGATGAACTTAATATAGATGTCTGCATTTCCGGGTCTTCGAGTTTATTAAATTTATTTTGGTATCGATTTAAGTATTTTAATATATTGGAATAGTAGCACCCATAGGGTGCAAAAGCATAATTTGCTTACATTTGAGGTTAAACTCAATTAGTGTAACTTGTCTAGGTATACATATTTATTTATTTGAAAAAATAAGACAAAACTGCTATTTTAAACGTTTAGTTTAAAATGAGTTCAGTAATATTTATGTAGCTTGACATATTTTCTGACAAGACTTAATGACAAGTAGTGTGAAGATGGTCTGATAATTAATTTAAAAGTTTTATTAAATTGCTTTTAAAAATTAGTTGGGGATAGGATATAATACAGGTACATACTTTCTCAAAAATAAACAATAGTAAATAAATAAATAAACAGTAAATGAATGATAAAATAAAGTAAGAAAAATTGCAAAAGAAACTCCAACCCATTTGGTTGCATTTTGGTACATCACTGTCACACTGTACACATGAGTAGGGTGTCTAATCGTCAGAAATTATTCGGACATGAATTGTTTTTAAAAAAAATCCTTATAATTTGATTAGAGGTAAACTTGAAAGAAAGAAATAGAAAAAAATGTGTTTATTTGTAGCACCGTGCATTTTTAAGTTTGTACAAATACTTAATACTAACGAAATCTATAAATTAATTTCCTCTTATTACTACTTCATTTTAAAAAAACAGAGCTTCACTAAAAAGTATGCGTACTTCCTCTTTCTCTCATTATATTATATCACGTACAAACTGCTGCACTACAAGTGCAAGCAGCAACAGCTGATTGTATTCTGTCGCAGCGACATTACCAACATAATGTCAAATAATGACATAGACTTACAGGAATTTTGAAACAATCTTAATTTAGGTCCTATATCATTTTTCGCAATGATTTGAATCTTTCTTCAAAAGGCAGATACTATAGTGGTCATGTGGTTGAGGTAGTGTGACGATGCGTGGTAAAAAACTGTTAACATTTTAAAGCATTCATAGTTAATTAATGCTAGTTAACTACTAAGGCAGGAGCGCATACCAAGACGGTTTGCACCTAAGACAGAGCGGGGTTAATTTATCAACTTAATTTGAATGAAAATCACTAGGTATGAAAACTATTGTTGTAATGTTTCAAATCTAAATGACCGACCTGGATAATTTATTTAGCATCTCACTTTAATCAGTTAACTAGTTATATATTTTGTAAAAAAACAAACTTTTGTGATATTATTATTTATACTATTTATTTATATTCCTTTTCATTGTCTGTATTAAATTATTAAATTTTGATTCGTGCAATATTGGAAATTAGAATGGATAAATCAATTCAGGTACTCTTGAACACAATATTGCCAAATTACTGACATTTAGCTACTATTAAACGATTTTTTTGGATTCATTAAGTTTTTTTGGAACTCATTGTTATAATCTGCTGGTACTGTGTTCAAGAGTACCTAAAATGACATATTTTTCACCAGTTTCCACTGAGCTAAAAATTAATACTTTTATAAGTTTTTTTTGGCGGCACAATGTTATTGTGTTACATGCTTTACCGTTGGTTTCCATTGAGTTAGTATTGAGAGACCGTGCTAAGCTATTATTATTTAAAAAAATTCATTGCTAGAAAAAAAACATTGAGATACTGAGATACTTTTTTAATTCATGAAGTTTGTCGTGCTCTGACCTAATTCACTTAATAAATATCTAATAAAAACGTAAGTTAAACGTATTTTTCCTTAAATTTTTAGATATTTGTCTATACTTTTAAAATTTAATATGGTAATCCTACACCTGAATGCAAGAGCAGGTGATAACAACCAATGTTTACAAGTTTACAACTAAACGGAAAATGGGAGTTTGGTCAGTCTTTCCCGCGCAAGCTTGCCGCGTTGACGCCATATTGGCGGCCATTTTTATTTTTTAAAACTTTGTGTTGTTTCATTTATTTCGAGTAAAGTAAATTTTATGTGATTTATAATAATCTTAATTTTATATTAAGTAAATTTTGGTTAATTGTTTTTGGTTTTGTCTTTGCAAGTAAAAGTTTTGAATAATAATGTGATACTTTTCGTTGGTGTCTGGTTTAGTATTGCCCGTGGTTTTTGGTTCTTTATTTTGTTACCCGTAGAAATGTCTGAATTAATTCGTAAGGTATCCAAATTAAAGGTACATTTATTTAAAAATGTAATGATGGCCTACTAAAAAAAGAATGCTCATTCTAAGGTAGAATGTATATTATACCACATACACCTACCAACTTCTAAACTTACTTTAAGCACATCTTACATTATCATGTAAGATATTAAATAAGTTATAAGTTATATAAAAAGAAGTAAAATAAAAAAAATAACTTTAGTCTAAGTACTGTCCGTTGTGCTAACACAAATAGAGAATAACCATAACCAAAATTCATAGCTACAAGGTAATAAAACATTGTCATACGTCAGTGTACATTTATAAACATTATATATTATGATACCACAATACATTCATAAAATTTTAGTTTTTGTATGTGGTTAATATAATATTCTAGCTATCCAAGCGAACGTCGTTCCAAGCAACGGTTCAGTTTGTATGAAAAAAATTACAATGTTATTTTTCCTACAATCTTTTATACCTTCCTTTAACTTTCATAAATAATTCAGAACCAAAATTAGTCAAATCGGTCTCGTCATTCGGAAGTTATGCTAGTAGGTACCTACATACATTTTGGTGATTCATAAGATTCACTTTTGTATATTTTATACCAGTAACTTTATAATGTGAACAAATGATAAGAGTCTAATAAAAGTTATCGCCTCTGTGGTCTAGCGGTTCAGTTGTTGGACTTGACTGCATGATGTCCCGGGTTCGAATCCCGGGTCGGGCAACATAAAAAACAATCAGTTTTTCCAATTTTCTAATAAAAAAAATGTTGCTCGGGATAGAATATGTGCCCGGTTGGCGATAGGCTTGCCATCCAACACATTGTGGGATTAAGTATCTTCGGCTAGTCGTGGGTGCCCTGGTTGTGCCTCTGCCTACCTCTTCGGGGATATGGGCGTGAAGATACTTTTTTATAAAAGTTCTTCATACTCATAGGGGATACAGGAAGTAAGTTTATTTGCTTATCTTGTGCCAATCAAAAAAATAGGCACAAAATTGATACGGCATAGAGGAATAGTCAGAGTTGAAGATGCAGGCGATAACGTTTGTTGTAATCTGTGTACCTAGTTCGTCATAATCCGTCCAACTGTATTAAAGTAGATAACAATTAGGTATCGGTCAACTTTGAGTTAGGTCTAATTTATTTCCTAACAATATCAATACGCATCTTTTGTGAAGTACTAAACGTATATATTTTCGAACTTTCATTATAATATTTTTAGTCTAGAGGTACCATAATCGTTACGCGCCCAAAAATAAAATAAAAAGGCGATATTCGAAAAAAATCGAAGCAAGTTCTACCTACATTTTTTTTATTTATGGTATTGGAAGGCAAATAAGCAGACAGGTTTCCTAATGTGGTAATGATATTGGTTGTCAATCTGAGACCTTGATGGTCGGCCTCGAGTAAAAGTAAATTTACCGGCTACTTTATTCTCCGAACAGAAACACGTCAACGACAAGCACTGATATTATGGCGGTTGGACTAGGTAAGGCGGTGGTACCAATCCAGACGAGTCGCTGCGAGACTCTACTACCTACCTAGTCAGATGTCACGGTGTTAGTGACGGTTAGCCTATGCTCTCCTTATTAAAGTGACATATTCGATTCAAATTTCCAATTCGCATGATATCGAGTTTTAAGAGTAGCCCTACTGATCAGGTACACCAAATTAAACATTTTGAAGTTGATATTAGCAGGTGTGTTTTTTTTACGTTTAGAAAATCCTCCCGGATACCCATCGCTCTCGGGGAAGAGCAGCGGGCTATGTCGGACTCGAACCGACTAAAAACCACACTATGACCTTCGCGCCGCCCGGCTAGGAACGAGATGGGGTCGCGTTGGTGTTCACCATCTCGCTCCGTAGCTACGGCCCCGTCCTTACCGGGCCTCCTCACTCGCTGAAAGAGGAGCGAAGCCGTGCTGGCAGAGGAAAGTGACCCAACAACCCCCGGCAGCCCCGCATCGGAGGCGCTTTGAAGCGAAGGAACCGCCTTCTAGCGACCTGGTCCGCCTGCGCAAGAGCGGGCCTGAGTTTGGATTGTCTTCCCGAGCCCTCTCCGCGGTCTCCTTTTTGGTCATAATTTCTTTGCAAAAGGAGACCACTGCCTGTCAGGACCTGTCTCTACCGAGCATGGCTTTGACGAAGCTCGGCAGCGAGAGATCCTCTCCTACGACTGCTGAGAGAGTACGCCGCTGTGACCCAAAAGGGATGCACTCCCCCAGTGTGTTAATCTATTGTAAAGATTTACTAATGGTTCCCAAACTAGGCCGGTATCTTGGAGACCGTTGAATGTATCTAGCATTCGTAAAATTTATACTACACGATGTAACGATATTTAATACTATATTCAGGCCAAACGATACGTTCGATATATTGTATTACAAATTATAATTATAAATAAACTCTGACTAACCTATAAATGCTATGTTAAAAACATCGATTTTCCTTACAAGAGATACTATTAACAAATTTGTTTATTTAACAGTATTTTTTCTAATAGCATTGAAGGTGTGTAAAAACTATACTTTTTTATATAATTAATGAAACTGTGTTATTTTAGTGTCCGAACGAAATTGGTGTTTCAGCCAAATCCGAACTTTCTGTCATGCTCCCAGTTTTGCCCGAAACCGAAACTGAAACTTTAGGAAGCTTGAGCTTCTGGGCTTCATTTAAACGTAATACGCTCACACTGCATAATCGGTTTTAGTTGGTTTACTATAGGGCAGGTAGCTAAATCCATCAGGGTTTTAAGTCTTACTCCTGAGATGGACGAATAAATAGGATACCTCACACAAACCACAACGGCTCAGGTATGCACATATTGTTAAATGTTAACATTGCTTATGTCACGGATGCTAGTAATTAGCTAAACACGATCAGTTTACACGTTAAGGTCACCATGTTTTGATTTGATAAGTGGGACAAAAAAATAATAATTTTAAAAACAAATTTTGCTTATTTCCTTTTGTAAACACCTGTATTAGTGACATTCGCGTACCGATAAATTACGTTGTAAAACGATTTTTGTCAAAAAAAGTGGTGACGTGGTAAAAAGCAATACAAAAATATCTCAATCTCCCTTAAACCCAAAATGTAAATTTATTAATAATTATGTATCCCCAGTCGAACTGTAGCCAAACTAAAGCCCTCACAAAACGCATAGCTACCGATAGAATTATTGAAATATAATATAAAACAATCCAAAACATGTTTTACTGATTGAGAAAAGTTTATTGGTAATTAATTATAAAAAAAACTAGTGCCCGTGTCAACATTACTTAAAGCAATATTAGTAGCCCGCAATGGAAAAAAAGGGTATTACAAATTTTACTTTTGTATTTATGTGTGTGTGTATTTGTATACCTGTGGTATTAGGACTCCTAAACGAGTGGACTTATTTCGATGTGAATTGTTATTGCCAACATCAAATCGCGATTTAGTCCTTTGCATCACATTTTTGACTTATTACTTAGTGATACCCAACAGTGATTATTTTTGGTACCGGTAACTGCGTAACTTCCCTGGCACTAAACTACAAACGAATTGTAAATTAATATCCAAAAAAAAATCGAAGGAATGGTCACCCTATTTTCAGTTTATCTGTGAAGGTATTTCTATTAGCATGAATTTGAGTTTGAGTACTAGTCGCGTTTGCTTTAAACAAATTAGTGGTAACCCGAAGGTAGAATTATAGCAATAAGTTTATATTTATAACGAAAAATAGTAATTTATGTAAAAATAAATTATTCTCGGCAACCACTTGTTTATTTTTATATAATTATTTATATAAAAAGAAACCAATGGTTGCCGGGAGACTTTTAGCACTGTTGTCATGAGAATCTTAGATTTACAAAATTAACAACTAGCATTTGCCCCGTGTCGGTTCGGGTTCCTTTTTCTTTATTTTATTAATCAGGCTTACCAACAGTTGTTACAATCATTTTATTTACACAAATAAAAATAACAAACAACCTATTGCACAACTTCTTACAGGTAAACACATAATTTTTTTTTAAAACTATCATTTTTTTCACTAATAATTATAATATTTTATTTGAAAAAATAAAATTACCGTACTATATATTCAAATTAAAACATTTGATTTAAAAAATAGTAATAAATATTTACTTAAATAAAACTTGCAAAATCATTTACATAATATTTTTTTCTTTACTTTTACTACAGAATCAGAAAAAACATCCAAGTTACCACAACATTTGTCAACCATTTTACAAATGCGTGGCACAGGTGAATAAGCGCCAAAAACGGTTCTTCTTAAAGGTGGAGCTAAAAGAGTGACTGGCTTACGCGGTACTTTCCTAGGTACTCTAAAATTTAACCTTGCCAATAATTCAGGACAATCTTCTTGGTACCACCGCCTTACCTACCTGTTTCTGCCGTCACATCGTCAGTGCTTGCCTATGTCGAGTTTCGGTTCAGAGGATTAGGCAGCCAGTGTAGTTACTTTTGCTCAAGGCCTAACAACCCGGCTTCAGGTTGGCAACGCACCATTACCACCTTTGGTGTATATAGGCGGCGTGAATTTCTTACCATCAGGAAATCCGTCTGCCTGACGCTTGTTTGCCTTCCAATATCATACAAAAAAGAGACGGGTTGCACTCCGGGAGTGCCGGCAGAAGTGAAAACTTGAATATTAACGTTGTGCATTTTTGATATTTTAAAATGGTTATATCGCCAAAATTGGTGCATCCATTATAAAATCTAAAGTAACACATACAAAACACTCACTCGAATTGAGAATCCAATTTTGTTGGAAGTCGGTTTAAATTTTACCCATACATTAGGTATAATATAAGAACAGTACCTCTGTGGTCTAGTGGTTCAGTGCTTGGACTTGACCGCATGATGTCCCGGGTTCGAATCCAGGGTCGGGATCCAAGGTCGGGCAACAAAAACGAAAATTGATGATGTTTCAATTTTCTAATTAAAAGAAATGTTGCTCGGAATAGGATATGTGCCCGGTTGGCGATAGGTTTTCCACCTATCACATTGTGGGACTTAGTATCTTCGGCTAGTCGTAGGTGCCCTGGTTTTACCTCTGCATACCTCTTCAGGGATATGGGCGTGATACTTTTTTTTGAATATCACCAAAATTGGTGAATCCATAGTAAATCAAAAGTAACACATACAAAGCACTCAGTTGAATTGGGAATCCAATTTTTTAATTCGGTTTAAGTTTTACCCATACATAACGTTTATTATAAATCATACATAACCATAATAAATCAAAAGTAACAAATACAAAGCACTCAGTTGAATTGGGAATCCAATTTTTTTGAAGTCGGTTTAAGTTTTACCCATACATAACGTATAATATAAGAACAGTAAAACTGCAAAATAGCGATACAGATTTCACGAACACTTACCGAATTGATAATTCTTTTTTCACGAATCTGAGGTTTTATGATATTTTACCAATATCCAACAACTTGTTTTTGAGTTATACATAATCAATATAATATGTGTAAACGGAAGTCGTGTTATACTAATTGATGGCGGAAATTTACTGTTTATCCCGTGTGGCTGCGAGGAACTAGGGAAAATAACATTTTAATTATTAACATACAAACTGAATGTTTGCAGGAACAGCTAGTAGTAATACAAAAATTGTGATGGAAACGAGATCGTATAACATGATACATTTGAAAAAACCAACTTCAAAATTAAAAAGTAAAAACTAATAAAGATTTAATATTAATTATATACTGCATATTATGTATATGATAAAAACAACATGCCGTCAATCGACAACGTCCTCCATTTTGGAGTAGGTTTTTTTTATGATATTGGAAGGCAGACAAGCAGACGGATTTCCTGAAGAAATTCACGCCACCTAGAGACACCAAAGGTGGTAATGGTGCGTTGCCAACCTGAGGCCGGGATGTTAGGCCTCGAGCAAAAGTAAGTTTACCGGCCACTTTACCCTCTAAAGCGGAACACGTCATGACGTTATGGCTACAGGAATAGGTGAGGCGGTGGTACCAATCCGGGTGAGTCGCTGCGAAACTCTACCAACTAGTCAGATGTCACGGTGTTAGTGACGGTAAGCCTGTGCTCACCTTTTACGAGCTGTCTAGCAGGAAGGCAGATGGTCTATTCTGCAAAGGACCCCGGACCAACACGGTGAACTGCGAGGGACTAGGAAAAACAACATATTAAATTATTCTCATACAAACTGAATGTTTGCAGGAACAGCTAGTACTAATACATAAATTGTGATGGAAACGAGATCGTATCACATAATTAAAATAAATACGTTAGAAAAAACCAACCTCAGAATTAAAAAGTAAAAACTAATAAAGATTTAATATTAATTATATACTGCACATAATAGGTTTGAAGTCGGTGCCAAGCCTGAAACTGATAATTATAAGTTTTGAAATCGGTTATTTTCGTAGTTCTCGTAATTTTTAGTTTATTGCTGATATGATTTAATTTAATAAAATTATACATCGGGATAGTTGAAAGTAGATAAAAATGCTCATAAAATAATAACTAATGGATTGATAGAAGAAGGCGTTACTTTGCGGAAATCCATATTTAAATCCAAATAAAATTATTTGATTTGCAATTTTCTGCCAAAAAAATATATACGTATTGTGGCGTAACAAAACAGGCAAAATAGTGCTCTTATAAAACAGTTTAGTGGTGTGTATTGTGTGGAGCTGGATACATTTGGGAGTTTTAGCTTCCGGCAAGTCCAATTCATTCTTAGCACACTATTTTGCCTGTTTTGTTATGCAATATTACATATACAATTTTTTAAATCCAAATAATTTTATTTAGATTTAAAAACTAATCGGCCTACCTGAATCAATTTTTATGGGACCAATTCGAAACTATTCCGCATCAAACAAAAAAAGAATTACGTAAATCGGTTAGAAACCTTGATGAAATCGGTGTACATACAAAAATCCGTCTGCTTGTTTGCCTTCCAATATCATCAAAAAAAAATAAAAAAAAAACAAAACCTGGTAGTCATTTACCGGGCAATCGCATAACAACATAAAGCAATATGCTATCAATCGATAACGTCGTTCATTTTGAAGTAGGTTTTAAAGATTTTACATATTAAAATAATAATTCTAAACGCTGACAAAGCCTAAGCAACAGCAACTAAGAATATCTGATATCATATCAATATTTATTGATAGTATCATAAACCTTGTTTTTTCTGGAAAAAACAGGTTTATCTGATCAGCAAAGTCCACTTGAGAGATAAGACTACTTACGAGATAAATAGATATAGATATAAATGATTTATTCTATGAGTATGTGATACAGATCAAGTACTAACATTATTAACATTTAATAGATACCTGCTATATTTTATTTTTAGCCGACTATGAAAAAAGGGAAGTTATATATTCGTCTTTTTTACTTTATTTTATATTTTATTTTATATGTTAATTATTTTTTCCATCACTGAATTCATATAATTCATGAAAACAGAATTTTCAAAATTCACTAATTTTAAATCGTCTCCGAAATCAGCGTGTTTCATCAAAAAGGTAATGTGAAGGAAGCAAGGCAGGTCTGCCAGGACCATGAGGTTTGTTTTAGGTTTGGTCGATACTCTTTGCCTTCCCCGTAAGGAACTTGGCATGAAGATATGTATGCATGTACTAATAAAAAAACTGTTTTCATTTGAAAGAGCGTAGTTCCGAGGTTGTCCCATTGCCGTCAAGCCAAGGTCTGATGATGGAATTTACTTATTGAAATCGAAATCGGTTTTTAGCCGACTCAAACAAAAGGAGGTTCCCAATTAGACTGAATTTCTTTCTATTCCCCGTGTTGGTCCATTCCCTGCCTTCTTTGCCAGGCAGCTCGTAAACGCCTTTTACGATTTTTTATCTACTTTCACATATCCCGATGTTTATTTTTATTAAATTAAATCATATCCGCAATAAACTAAACAGTATTATATAAAAATTTAACTCCAAAAAAAACCCACTTCGAAACTTAAAAAAACGTATCTTCACGCCCATATCCCCGAAGAGGTAGGAAGAGGCACAACCAGAGTACCCGCGACTAGCCGAAGATACTGAGTCCTACAGTGTGATAGGTGGCAAGTCTATCGCCAACTGGGCACATAATATCCTATCCCGAGCAACATTTTTTTTATTAGAAAATTGGAAAAACCCAATTTTCTTTTGTTGCTTTGGGATTCGAACCCAGGACCTCATGCAGTCAAGTTCAATAACTGAACCACTAGACCACAGAGGCGATTAAAACTTATAATTATTAGTTTAAGGTTAGGCACCGACTTCAAACCTGTTCGTAAAATAGCATACATAAATAATGTGCAGTATATAAATAATACTATATCTGTATTAGTTTTTACATTTTAGTTTTGAAGTTGGTTTTTTCTAACGTATTTATTTAGATCATGTGATACGATCTCGATTCCGTCAGAATTTATGTATTACTACTAGCTGGTACTGCAAACATTCAGTTTGTGTGAGAATAATTAAAATGTTTTTCCTACTTCCTCGCAGTTCCCCGTGTTAGTCCGGGGTCTTTTGCAGAATAGACCATCTATCTGCCTTCCTATTAGAGTGCTCGTAAAAGGCGAGCACAGGCTTACCGTCACTAACACCGTGACATCTGACTAGGTGGTAGAGTTTAGCGGCGACTTGCCCGGATTGGTACAACCGCCTTACCTATTCCTGTCGCCATAACGTCATGACGTGTTCCGGTTCGGAGGGTAAGGTAGCCGGTAAACTTACTTTTGCTCGCGGCCTAAATTCAGCCTCAGATTGATATCGCACCATTTCCACTTTTGGTGTCTTTAGGCGTCGGGAATTTCTTACCATCAGGAAATCCGTCTATCTGACGTTTGTTTGCCTTCCAATATCACACAAAAAAAAGTAGTACCTTTGCAGGTGAAAACTTGTAGTGGTAGGTATTTTGTATTAAAAGAAAATACGAACCGACATCGACCTACAAAGATCTGATTATATGATAGAACATAACATTTCGTATTCAATTTAGTACCTACTCGTATATTAGAAATAGGTTGAATAAAAAATCCTGGACAAAACGAAATAAAAAAAATATTTTTCATTTTTCAGATTTTATTGCAGGCAACCCTAAATCAATGGGTTCTCAATGATACAGCCTTTATGTTGACGTTTTTTTTTCTACTATTCAATCAGGTCAAAGTAACTGGCTCTGACATACCTGTTTATGCCCCGTAACCCTGATAAATAACAAGCAACTCATTTTCTGCACCTAACATGTGTTTTGGTCAGCTTAAACAAAACATTGTGGGACTTAGTGTATTCGGCTAGTCGTGGATGCCCTGGCTGTGCCTCTGCCTACCTCTTTGGGGATATGGGCGTGAAGATACTTTTAAACAAAACATTTTATTTTCATTTTGCAACATTTAATAAAAAAAAAAATCAAACTAGCTCCCGCCCGGGACTACGTCCGCGCGGATGTCGGTCTTCGCGTGATAAAACTAAAAAATTAAGATTTTTTTCTACGTATTTTATCAGGATTAAAAGTATCCCATTTTATGCCCAGGATAATAAGGTATAAGTATACCAAGTTTCATCGAAATCGAACCATTAGTTTTACCGTGATGCCTGATTATACAGACAGATAGACAGACAGACAAAATTTTTTTGATCACATATTTTGGTTTTTGCTATCGATCCAGTAACACCCCCTGCTATTTATTGTTTCAATATTTTCAATGTACAGAATTGACCCTTCTACAGATTTATTATGATATGTATAGATAATATATTCCGTCCAGGATATTTTTAGGCAATCCATTTCTAATGTACTACATTTATTATAAAATAATATGTTCGCTCGGTGCAGGTTGAATAAGGTCCATGGCTCTTAGATCATAACATACAATCATATATTACTTCCAACTCCCAAAATACCCAATCTGTAGGTACTTGCTACCAGTTTGGCGCCACTTTCATATAAAAAAATGAAAAAAATAAGTTTGCTATGTTTTTTATTCTCCGAAATCATATGACACTAGTTGCTTTATATTATCTGAATGCCTTTAGACTTACTTTCAAAATTATACGGGTTATACTTTTTCAAGTAAACTTCATCCAAAATTCGGGTTTGCTAGTATCTATGGAAGTCCCGCCTCTTATATTACGTAGTATTTATATACTCTATGCTTGCTACTGCGAAACCCTTCAAGAATGTATTCAACTCGCACTTAATTACTTTATTTTAAGCCAGCTGTTACCCGCGGCTTTGCTCGCGTGGCAGTCAATATATTTACTGAGTATAGCCTATTAATCAGGAATTTCATATAAACTTAGGGATAGAATTTCTAGAAATGCTTAAACATGTATTTACTCATTTTAATAAGTAGAAAAAAAATAAAGTTTTATGTTTCTAACTTCAAAAATGGCGGTCTTCCATACAAACTTTCAACCCCTATTTCACCCCTTCAGGGGAAGAATTTCCAAAATTCCGTCCTTAGTGGGTGTCTACTCAATAAAACAACCCTACTCTCCAAATTGCTGCCGGATGGCTGTGACTTGAACAGTTTTTTTCTCGTCGATGATGAATCTGTCAGTTAGCACATGATTTACTGAAGTATAAGTAGCCGTACCTAAAATACTAATTTGCCGAGGAGTTTGTTTCGCCGTTTCTTCTCCTGTCTGGCTAGGTTTGGATACGGTGGTAGTACAAGGCGGATAGGTTAGTCTTCGTTGCCGAGGAGTTTGTTACGTCGTTTCTTCTCCTGTCTGGCTAGGTTCGGAAACGATGGTAGTACAAGGCGGATAGGTTAGTCTTGGTTGCAGAAGAGTTTGTTTTGCCGTTTCTTCTCCTGTCTGGCTAGGTTTGGAAACGATGGTAGTACAAGGCGGATAGGTTAGTCTTTGTTGCAGAGGAGTTTGTTTTGCCGTTTCTTCTCTTGACTAGCTAGGTTTGGAAACGGCGGTAGTTAGGGTATATAGGGTTAAACTTAAATATAGTCCTAAAATGGTGGTAATAAATAATTAAACTGGTTCTAATTATAAAAAAATATTGCTTAAAAATTAAAGTTACGTAATTAAAAAATTTTTTTTTTATAAATCTTAAAATATTTGCACACCAAAATATCGTAAAATATGTTAAAGTACTTAAATATTTTTGTAACATTATACTCACACACATATTCCGCAAATAAAAAAATGTAATTTTAATTTTTTCGATATACTTAATTATAATCTAGGTTATACGTCCTTTTTTTGTAGTAAGATGGCAAACAAATAGGCTGATGGTAAGAGAAAAAACTGTCGCCTATTTACACCATAGATGTTATTGTTGTATCGCTATGTAAAGGCCGACATGTTAGATGACGTTTGCAAGTCAACCGGCTTCCCTTCTCCCACATGGAACATAAAAATCACGGCGGCATTAAATATAAGTAGGTACAGTGGTTTGCGCAATTTTTTGAACTAAAAAAATAAAAATAAAAAATCTGAAGTGATGAATTAAGTGAAGATTTTTTATTTTCTTGTTAATGACATGACAGATCATTCTAAATATATAACACTAGGTGATGATTGTGGTTCTGTCCATATGTAAAACTTATTTAATTCTTGAACTAATTCAGATATTACGATTGGTACCTGTAAACTATTCGCTAAAATTGATTAACTGCATACTAATAACCAAAGACTAAGATACTCCAAGGGATAAGTTGACATTATAGTCTATACTAAGTACGGTCACAATAAACCTTGTAATCATTTACAGACTTTTTTAAATGAAACATAGGTAAAAACTGATCGCCAACCGTGCACATCATCATCCGATAACAGGCATAGGTGAGCCCCTTAGCACATGTCTTGTTCTCGACATCTATCTTGACTTCTTGGTTCAGCCTCTTTTGTAAACGCCTTTCCTGTTTTAAGTTGTATAAATGTGTATTTTACCCACGAAGCCTTACCTCTCTTTTGGCATAAAAAGACAAAATGTATCAAAAGGCACTGGTTCAAATCCAGTTCACATCATTTCTATAAAAAATGTGATATAAGCCTTAAAAGCTTGCAAAATATCATGCACTAGTTACAAATACTAGGACCGTTAAAAGTTCGAAGGCAACCGCTTCAAACCGGTTAAAACCAGTGTTCGCCAGACATTCAGTTCATTAACCTCTACGTTTGTGATTTTATACTTATTTCACTTGCACTTTACTTACTTTAAGTAGGTATAGTTTGTTTATTATAATTCAACGAAATCAAAGCTTTCACTTTGTTTA
>NJDD01008655.1:0-17274 GCA_002245505.1 Calephelis nemesis
AAGTCTGCAATAGCATATTTCTATCTTTTAAGGTTAGCTCACTATAACCTTTTTTTATGCTAAATAAAAGTTTGGAACTAACTAACTAACCAATTTCAGTAACTACTTTTTAAATTTGTTCTATCCAGTACTTACAATACTTTTAGATGAATTGAAAAATGATGATGATGAATGAAAAAAGTTTTGTTACAGTTTACTTATTTTTGTTAATTTTCCATACCTAAATATAAGCAGATATATTATTTAATTTTGTAGTATTTTATGGTAATTCTTTTACCATTAATAGGCGATATCTTATAGTATAGTAATTATGTTTTTAATAATTAGTTTTCCAAATATTTTAGGTATGCTGCGATACGGTTACGACGAATGAAACAAACATGACATTGTAGTCACTAAAAATGTTGTTTGTTTGATGTCCAATACAATCATGCAAGCGTCACTCAAATCCCAAATCCATCAGTCATGGATTGTTTAAGGTTTGTTAACAAATACAATATCAGCATCATGCAAACACCTTCATGGGCGCCGACGTCTCATCAGCGATAATGGTAAAACTGACCGCAAAACCTATCGTGTATATGTATGTCTTAGGCGGATATCACACTCCGCTCTGGTTTGCGGTAATGTGGAGTTTAAGTTTGTACTGAAAAATCTCGATTCGTTGTCTACACACGGTTTTTCGTCTTCCCTCCGTGTTGTTCACTGAGTAGAATAGATTGTCGGCCTTTCTGCCAGGCAGATCGTAAGAGATAAGAACAGGATAATATATAGGTCGCACCAACAAAAGACCCCAGTGGTAAAGTGCAGTGCAGCGCTTTATCTATTCCTGCCGCCATGACTCGGTTTTAAGGGGCAGGGTAACCGGTACACTAGCACCATACGCCTAATATCGTAGCCTCAGGACTGCTTTAACATCCAAGGTTCAAACATCTATCTATAAGCCACAGTTATCTCTTCTTTCATCAGGGATGTCGTGTTTGTTCAATGACCTATGACATAAAGAATCTCCGTGCGGCAATATTTTAAGGTTCAAATCCCGAGGCGCAGTTTCACATCCACCTTAAAGTAGCATGGGTAACACTTGTGTAAAATTTAATTTAAAAAACATGTTATTTAAGTGAAGCTTCACCACAGAATAGAGAAATATTACCATAACCATACAAATATCGCATTGTGTACCCGCTGCCTTGATCTTGATTGCCCGGCTGTACCGACTGCAAGGGGTTACGGGATTAAAGATAGTTTTTACCTGTATTTTTAAATGTGCTATGACCCTTACTTCTGAGGCATCGCCTTAAATGGCTAATCTTAATGAAGGAATTTCACAAAACGAACAATAAAAGTACCTACCGACTTAAAACCTTTTTAGGGATGATGTTAATAAACAACCAACGGCTATGGAGTCTTATAATCTATTTCCAATCTGCAACATTTTCAGTTATATTTTGTATGTAGTTTGAATTCTTATCGTGTAATAAGATTCGACTTAAGCTCTAGCTAAACGTTAGGCCTACCTTTTACAGGGGCGCTTTCATCTGATTGATTAAAAAAAAACTAGGCAGAATTAAAATTTATTCAAACAAAATATCTACAGAGAGTAACATTATTTACATTTTCACATTTCTCAAACTCAAACGCATTAAAGGAATGATATTTTTTAATAACTAAGTAAATAAATTAAAGTGTAAACAATTTCAAAATTATTTGTGTACTTAAAGGTAACAACATGAATTATTACTTTTAAAAACATCTTTGTTACCAAAAAACTAACAAAAGTTGGTGTCTAAACATGTCTTCAAGAAAGTTATGAGCACAGTAAAATTTCTTTGACTTTTTGATAAATTAAAAAAAAAGGAATAAATGAAACACAAGTAATAAAAATAAGTCAAAATGTTTAACAAAAATAAGAAACTCATCTTTGTTAGATGCTGAACATATTGAACATATTGAACTTTTTTATTGGTAAAAAAACGTTTAAATATGTAAAAAAAATTCTTGAAACATTTATTTTTTACTATCTTTATATAATATTATTTATAGTTGTAATATTTTTAAAATATATGATGTTTATACATGAAATGATAAAGGTTGGTGTTTGAAACACATTTTCTTATTTATTAAGATTTAACCACAGATAACTTGAAAATATACAGCATATTAATTTTATAAGGATAAATCCTTGAATTATGGTTTAATAATTCAAATACATTATTCTACATCTCTTCGGTATTCCCCGTCACCGGTCACTCACTGTTTCAAGGGATTTCCCTGAAAAAAATACATGAGTTTAGTCAAAATCATACAACTTTCCAATCAGGTTCAGGTCATTATTTATCCCCTTATATTTCTCGATTAGAAGAAAATTCGTTTGTTTGCTTGCCTTACAAAAAAAACTTAAACGTAGGTATGCTTGTCTCATTGTATGACACCTATTTTTATTGATAGCTGATGAAAGTCCGTGGTGCGACAAACAGATACGTTAATGAACGCTTAAACTAAAAATATTAAGGTCAGCAGCGCCGATTGAGATGCTCTTATTTTGGAACAACAGCGGGCTTAGCACGGACATGAATCGAAACACGATCGAGAATCTTAGATTGTGAGAACCTTAAATTGCGGATATTATAAATTAAGTAATGTAATACGACAATACGGATATTAATTTAAAAGGCTTCTAATGAAATTTATAAATAATTTAAACAAATTTAGATTCATATTTTTTAATAATACGCTTAACAGAAAAATTGTGAATTCACAGTATTCACACCGTGACATCTGCCTTCAATATCATTAAAAAATAGAATTTACTTTTCTACTACTATTACAGACCCAGAAATACAGACATCTAAACGTTCATCACAAATATGGCTGTGACTGTCGAATATCAAACCCTATAGAGGTCTAACCTGGAGTGTATCCCGGTTAGTCGAATGCGTAAGCAGATATAGTTGTAGGTATACACCAACGTCCAACCCTAAGACCAACGCGACAAAACGATCAAATAGCCACAATGATAAGACTCATTTATTTATTTAAATGTAATTCACGCAAAATACAAAAAATTGACTGAATGCCTAGTAGCATTCTAAGCAAGCTAACCGCAGGCAAAACAGAAAAAAATAATAATAAGAGGGCGCACCATTATAAAAGACATAACCAGTAAGGTGAAAATACGTAAAATACACAAAATAAAAAAAATGCAAATCACCTGCTTCATGTACTACGAAAAGATAAATTAGGTATATTATAGAATATAGATTAACAGAATTAATTAAATTTAATACCGAGAAATAAAAAAAGCGGTTATATTACATATTTACATAGACCGTCGCGCGTCGACCAAAAAAGGTAGTCTTAATTTTACAAATCTCTCCACAACTTCCACTACTACTATTTTTTTTTCGATAAGTAATAAATTAGATATTTATTCGAATTCGATATGGGCTATGCTAGGCCCACACAGCAAACAGCTGACAGTGAGTAAAGAATCAAGTCCATTTATTTATAACTCAATAACCGCTGCCAGAATATTTCTACGATATTGTATACAAAACTCAATAGAACAATCTACTAACCAAGTATGTATTGGCGTAAGGTCTATAGAATCTCATACGTAGATATTATTTTAATTTAAATAGTATTATTATTTTCTCGACATGTCCATATTTCTACACAAAACTGATCTAAACCTAAAGTTGGATGGCGTAGGGATTTGACAACCCCAATAAATACTAGAAATAAAATAGCGTAATCTTCACTACATAGTATAAAACAAAGTCGCTTCCTCTGTCCGTATGTCCCTTTGTATGCTTAGATCTTTAAAAGTACGGAACGAATTTTGAGGCGGTTTTTTCAATAGATTAAGTGATTGAAGGGAAGGTTTATATGTATATTTCAGAACCGTGCAAAGCCGGGGCAGGCCGCCAATAATCTAATAATTAACACTGCTCGAGATCGCTCCACTGGTCTCATTCAGATTATTATGATTTTCTTCGGAAGGTAGAGAAGCAGGTGAACTGACGCAATGGACAGTCATCCAGCCTTTGGTTGGTAACACAGTATTAGCCCGCAGCACCTTTAATATATTTATATTATGTACCGAAAGTGTAAGAAATATCGGTGTAGTTGGGCGTGAACGCTAGCCACTAAACCAACGAGGCGGTCAAAGTATCTTGTAATGGTTACCCAAACACATATATGAGATTCAGTTTTAATGCACAAACAAATGCAATTTGAAAAGTTTAAAAGTTTATGTTAATGAGAATCCATGACGATAAAGTAGGTTACTTGCAAACAAACTGATTTCTTGTAAAGTTAAAAAAATGAAAGTATTCTTAACATTAGCTATTTAATTGCATTTACGAAATAAAATTACGTATTTTATTTATGCACCATTGAACTTGATAATATCTGGCACTCGCTAAAGCCGCAGTCTTGCAAAATACATGGCAGTGTCACCGTGTCCATCTGTGATGAAAGCGGACTGACAAACTGTTACAAAATGGTAACTGTCTGGCAGTTTGGGGATCCTGGACTGTATGGCTTCTTGTTACAAATGCAGCAAGTCATTTGAGAACTATACTTAAGAAGTACTTATTCAGTGTAGTTAATTTCGGAGGATGCTGACGTTTAGCTTTAGAATAAAATAGATTTTGATGAGCGGATTTTCTAGAAAAAAAAAACATTACCAATCAGCTCAAGCCATTACACGTGAAACTATCACACTAGCTTTATACATAATTTTTCCATAAATAGGTAGATAAAATAAAAATGAGCTAGATTAATAAATAAAATATTGCGATTCGTCAAGCGGTTTTTTAAATCAATTTTACTTTAAATTCGCCATATACTAACTAAGTAGGTTCTGTTTCGCCAAATCATGTAAAAGTTAGTTTTGATTGGACAAGTCTACAAAAGGTACTATCTCATCAAGACTGTTAGTGGTTCTAATTTGTCAAATACTAAAAATTTCTGATTCTTCAAGTCTTTTTATTCTGATTTTTGAAAGACATTGAAACAATTATTGATTGATTTCTAATATACTTATGAACTACCTACCTACCCACTTTCTGTTTTTTGTAAAAAAAACTGTTTTCTGTATTTTTTTCTTATTTCACATTCGCTGATACAATTATTTCTAGTGCACTTCGACATGCTACATTATAATTTATTATTTTAAAATCATGAGTGACCGCTTGTGTTTTGTTGAAAGTGAGAAATAGATTTTTTACTTTAAATTTAATAAACAAAAATCTAACGATCAATAGGAAATTTACTAACAGAAAAAAAATGCAATGGTTCGGTCAAGCTGAGTGAAATGGGAAAAGAATTTTCAGGGAACCTGCACACTCATGTTTATCTCAAAATAATGAAATAAACTAAATGTGTAAACTAAAAAAAAATTACTAAATGTGTTGCATCAAATTGATGGGATTATTGATCTGGCAAAGTAGTATTAAAAAAGAGTTGACGAATCAGAAGCATTACTAAGTACTACTCAGGGCCGTCTTAGATTAGGGCCCCCTTGGGCACACGAAAACTTGGGGCAACTTTACAATTTTTTTTACTATGATTTTTTTGGGTTATCTATCACATTATTTTATTAGAGTATATCATTAATAATATTGGTAAGCCGCGGTTTTTTTATGATAACGATAACAATATCTTTCAGGATTTCTGTTGAGCCAAATCTTCTATTAAATCCTCAAACTCAATTTTAGAAGAATGTCACTTTCTATGTTCACAATTATTAACAAATTGCTTAGTCGTTCATAAGCTGCGAAATAGAATGCTCCCGAATTAGGGCAACGAGAAAAACGTAATGTACCCAATCACAATATTTTAAGGTAAAAAGTGAGTCAAATGGTACATACTTTGGGGCCCTCTGAGTAAAGGGGCCCTGGGCACTGGCCCCGTATGTCCTTATGGTAAAGACGGTATTGGTACTACTAAGGTATAACAACTAAGTTATATAGACACTTACGTATTATAACGCAAGTAAACAGGAAAAGTAAAGAGATAACGTTCATCTATTCAACGTCTTTCCTGCTAAGTCGCTTACAATACGTATTTTATTTTTTTGGAAACCAGAAAACGATTAACTAAATTTAACTTAATAAAAAAAGGCGTAAACTCTAACAAAACAACACTTTTTGAGGCCCTCGTCTCTGGAAATAGTACAATAATACTTAATACTGAAAATATGTTTACGAAAAAATGTGGGTAATCCCAATAGAGCTTTTGAATATGATCTCAGTTTTTTCTGAAAATGCGCACATTTTTTTCTAAAACCGAAAACAATTAAATACCAATTAAATAGAAAAGATTTTTGTTAAAAATGTTAAAAAGATCCCGAACGTATCTTATTTTTTTTATGATATTGGAAGGCAAACAAGCAGACGAATATCCTGATGGTTTCTTACCATTTACGACGACTAAAGACACCAAAAGTGGTAATGGTGCGTTGCCAACCTGAGGCCGGGCTGTTAGGCCTCGAGCAAAACTAAGTTTACCGGCTACCTTACCCTCCAAACCGGAACACGTCATGACGTAATGGCGGCAGGAATAGGTAAGGCGGTGGTACCAATCCGGGTAAGTCGCTGCGAAACTCTACCACCTAGTCAGATGTCCGGCGTCAGTGACGGTAAGCCTATGTTCGCCTTTTACGAGCTTCCTGGCAGGAGGAAAGCAGATGGTCTATTCTGCGAAGGAGCACGGACCAACACGGGATAAACCCGACTAAGACGTTTAATATAGTACCAACACGAAAGTTTTTTTTGTATCTGACTAAATTCTAGGTCTTACTACTACTAATCTAGGCGAACTGCTAAACAGCACTCTTCTACTTTTTATTGTGGGTATTTTGCTTTTTGGATTAAACTTTGTGTATACCAAAACTCAACTTACCAAGTAAACAATCAATGAACATAAACAACAGAGTAATCTAATCACATGAAACAATTAGGTAGCCACTTTCATATTTTATTAAATTTTTTTAAACAAAGTTTTAAAAATATTAAAAAAAGAGTAACCAACATCACAACAGACATGTCATGGGGCAAAATCACAGAATGCGATACGACTTTCCTTGTTTATGGCTTATCCTTGTTGCCATAACACATTGTGGATGTACTACATGACAGTGTGATCTTTGTTTGAAAGCCACAAATCATTGTGAGTGTTATAATTAATAAGAATAATATCACGAAGTGTGAATGTGGACGTATAAGTGACAACACTGCATCGTGTGTTCACTTTTTGCTCAATGAACGCCGCGCGGATAGCGGTCTTCGCATGATAATACTGAAAAATTAAGTTTTATTTTTTTCTACGTATTTTTTCATGATAAAAATTATCCTATTTTATGTCCAGGATAATAAGGTACGAGTATAATTATTCCAAGTTTCATCGAAATCGAACCGTTAGTTTTCACGTGATGCCTGAACATACAGACAGACAAAAATGTTTTATTCACATATAGATTTAAAGAAAGTAAAGAGATTTTATGAGAAAAAATAACTAAGCTATGTTTTAGTTACATCACTTTTACAGTATTACTTTTAAAATCAAAATGAATTTTCCAATTGATCTTCAAAAAAATTCGGTACTATTAGTTGCGGAAGTCGACTTTTGGTCTTTGAATGTATCTTTTTTTACGATATTGGAAGGCAAACAAGTAAAAACGAACTTCCTGATGGTAAGAAATTTACGCCGCCTAGAGACCAACGGTGGTAATGGTGCGTTGCCAACCTGAAGCCGAGATGTTAGGCCTCCAGCAAAATTAAGTTTACCGGCTACCTTACCCTTCGAACTGGAACACGTTAAAGACAAGGGCGGACGTTATAGCGGCACGAATATGTAAGGCGGTGGTACGCATCCGGGTGAGTCGCAGCAAAACTCTACCACCTAGTCAGAAGTCGAGTTGTTAGTGACGGCGGCCCTATGCTAGCCTTTAACGAGCTGCCTGACAGGAAGGCAGATGGTCTATTCTGCAAAGAAGCCCAGACCAACACGGAAAAATATCATAATATTAATTTCGCAGATGGTCTATTCTGCAAAGAAGCCCAGACCAACACGGAAAAATATCATAATATTAATTTCTTTATATTAATAATGTTAATGTAATCTTACCCAGGAACGAGCTATCCAGATGAGTGTTTCGTTGTTGAGTCTGGGTCCGATCAGTGGGTTCATCTGTGCCATGTATGCGCACAGCCAGCTGGAATTTATAACCATAAAGTTTTAATCACTTTTATATGCTTAGATAAAGAACATATATACATAATTACAAAAATGTATGCATTTATACATTGAAGTTATTGTATTGCTACGTGTTTTTTTTACAAGTTCCAAGTTTTTTTTACAAATTACGAGCTAAGTTCTTTACAAGATAGGCAGAGAGGATTATAATAAAACACCAAAGTTAAAACCTTCATTGATAGGATTTAAACCTGAGGTCCTTAGCCTTTGACTAAAAAACCAAATTTATCATCCCCTATATCCCACAAAGGACTGTGAAGACATCTGACAACTCTGCCTATTTTAGCTTCCATGGAAACAGTTGTTACAAAGAAATCCTTCCTTTATTATCAATTATGTACCATAGTTACACTGCTATGTAATACTTTGGGACAAGATAATGCATCTATAGTGAGAATAACTTTTGCTATTTGTAAAAAAAAATGTATCTCAAGCATCTCAAAAACTTAAATAATGACCATTGTAATTGTGAATTCTATCTGCAACTCTGTGATCTCATTACGTAGTATTTGGCACTAGTCAAATGAATTTCTATGTAATAATAAGAAAGTCATATTAGTTACAGAATTTATTACTCAAGAATGACTGAAGCGATTTAGCTGAAAAATTATGGGGAGGTAGCTAAGAACCAGAAGAACATAGGGTACATTTTTATCCCATTCAAAAACGAGGAAATAAGGAAAACCAACATTTTGATTTTACCCATACAAAAGGAACAGGTGGAAGGAAGTTTGCCATCATAATAATTGTGATATTCCATAGACATTACAGGTATTCCATAGACAGTATAGACAGCCTATCCTTAGACTGGGATGTGAAGTCTAATGTGAGAGTCTAGCACCTTATGATATGGATTGTAATATGACACTATTTTGAATAATTGCAGAAATTGATAAGGCTTGGACAGTGTTAATATATTTGTGAGAAACACTGGGCTTTCCTAGCTGACCCATAATAACTAAGAAACATAATTGACAGGCCTTACTGTGATGCTTCAAAACTGTTTATTTTTAACTAAAGTACAATATTATGTGAACATTGTACTTTAGTTAATACACGATAAGTAATATAGTTCATACACTATCATTATTTAAAACCCTTTCAGGTTTGTATTTTATGGATGTGAGACATTCCTAAATCCTATACTGTGCTTGAACAGCAAAATCCGTTTCAGGACAACAGGTACTCATTAGTGCGTTCTAAAACCTATTTCATGTTACTGTTCCAATTTATACACTTTACCCTTAACCCAATTTAATATAACATTTATTTGTTAATGCTGCAGAATAGTAAGCTTTTATTTTGCTAATTCTACATCTGTTACAATGGATTTTCACAAACTAAATCTGGATTCAACAAAAAACAACTTACACCTGTTTAGATGGTGTATATAAAAAGTAGACTATGTCACTCTTCGTCCTCTTATCTACACAAACTACAGTATACTCTACCATCGCTCTACAGCGTAACAAAAAAAAGAAACAAATAAACACAATTTCACATAACTACTAGTCCTGGTATCAACAGTCTTAAGTAGTTCATGAGTCATAGAAACGGACCCCAACATTGATAAGTAAATTTAACATAGAATTAACTAATATTCTCTCTCGGCTGAGTTTACCTTTTTAATTATATATTATTTATATTAGAAAATTAAAGTTTAAATTTAGTTCTTTACAATATTACATCAATTTATTGTATGTACAAGATTTTGATAATTATATCGTGTTTGATATATATAAGCAGTCATAAAATACTCACAAAAGCCAGCATGTTGCTGCTGTTAACATCAACACCACTTGAATAATCCTGAAAATAGGTGAAGAAAGCTGAAATTAGTAATTTTGAACATATTTCCACAGTACAGGAAAAAATGTTTTACTCACCCTCTGTTTGGTCCTTTAGGAGCAAAAAAGGGGCACACAATGCCTATAACACCCCAGAAAACTGTGAAAACAGTAATAGGAACAAATGAAGCACCCATTTTAGATGAAACTCTTTGATATTTTGTTTAATTTTTCTACCAAACAAATATCAGCTGCCTAAAAATGGACGACACTTTAAAAATGTTGGTAGCATTGGACGTCTTTAGTCATATGACACATGCATTCGGAAAACTGTACTGGTGGTTTTAAAAAATATTCTTTTCGTGTCCGCAAACTTCGTTTAAAATTTTAAATCATAAATTTTGAATCATAATATTAACAATTTCCCTATTATACTTTGAGTAATATACCAAATAAAATATAAAGTGCTTACAATAAAACCTATTCAATTGAATTTCATGGCGCGGCTTTTAATCTTATTTCACTATAAAGCTTTACTCCTAAGGGAGTATCATCCGTTTTTTTAAATACAATCACTTATCTCTAATACTCTCTGACTATCTGTTTCCGTTTTAGCAGTCATGACGATATTTCTATCTTGTTTCTATCGTTTTTTGGGACGACGGTGAAGTGGATTTCTTTCTATAACTGATTTACATTTTTCCCTAAAATTTCAGGTTCTACCAATAAAAATAACGCCATACCTACTAATAAATAGTGTTGATATAATGGATCCGTTACATATACGCGGAATTTCTGAAATTTCATTTCGAAGTTCGAATAGAATTTTTTTACCTACACAAATCCATTTAAATTTTATAACATGGCAAAATTCCGAATGTATGTAGTATTCACAGATTTGCACAGATTCGGTGCATTCGAATTTTTTAACAAAATTCCAAATTTATGGGGCCACCACATGTTTGCCCTTAAATTAATTATGTAGTATGATGTTGGTATGATGTATTAGAAAAACAACGTCAGTTAAAACACGAGACAAAAAAAACTGCGTGTAAGCACATTCTAAATCTTTGTGAGGGCCCTAGCTCTGTATGTGCAATAAGATTTTTCCCAACACAAATTACAATTTTGTTACAACGGGGGTCCATAGATTCAGCACGTCAATTTTATGTATTAAATATATTGGATGATTTTTACTAGACAAAAAAAATGTTAATTTAGCACCTCATTTGGCACTTTTTTCTCTAGTTTTAGCGCTGAATAGGATTTCGATCTGGCACCTGCAAACAAAGAGTAAAGCATAGATTTAGGATCTACGGAGTAAAGTAACTACCTATCCATAAAGAAAGCAAGCAAGGGACTACAATCTACATCTTTATCCATAAAAATAGGAAATTCCATAGATTTAGGGAAATTCTTTTGCCTGACATAAATTGTAAGTCCACAGAACAAACCACAGACTGTAATATTCCTAACGTGTAGTTCCCACGTTAGGAACAGCGCACACTTGGACGAGCCGCACCGGGGCGCACCACAATGCTATAATCGCTTTCATACTTTTTGTATGGAACAACACACAATGTGTCGGGCTATTAAATTCTTGCACGACACTCTAGATTCGACACTCGTCTGTAAGGTGATCCTTTTTGAGTTTGACGTTTTTAAGCGGCCCGAAACGAAACGTTCGTGTCAAGACGACGGTGTTCATTCTAACCCCCCAGCTATAATAGCTGATTACCTTACAGACAAGTGTCGAATAATTGACAATCTACGGTGATCGCAATTGGGTGAACATCGAGTATGATTTAAGCGATTATTTTGCTTCCTCTGTAGATTTTTTTCTAATAGTGATTTTAGCTAAATGAAAATAGCAAGACTCATAGCTAGAGTTGACCACGTTTATTGAATCAACTCATAAATCATGGTCCATGGCCAACCGAAAACAAAAATAATTTCCATCATCTTCTGCCTTCTAAGACCCGCTTACATATTTTTTAAAGTGACTAATCGACTTAGAAAGGAAATCGACTTAGGAAGGAGGAAGAAATCGACCTAAAGATATTGTTTATCCACTTACATACCTACTATAAACACTAAATATCTAAACGAAATTAAATCGGGTATTACTTTTAGTATTTTTCGTCCGAACGTAACAAATATTGTAATATGAAAAAGTATAAAGTGTTATACATATGGCATTATAGAGTTATAACTACAAACCACATCATTTTGCAAATTCTAAAATATATTCCACATCTTCATTTGACTATATAGGTAACCTTAATCGGTATCTAAATTTTCAACTGCCGGTGTCGGTGTAGAAATAGTATCTAAGACACATGAGGTGCAGGATTCGAATGCCTAGATAAGGCTAAATGAATTAGTAGATTTTCAAGTTTTTTTTAAAAATCGGCATTGAGATCACAAAGTACATGGTAAAATTCATCGAAAATATTTCTTTTTAAATAAATCATAAAGAATCCATAATTTAATATCCATAGCTTATATTTACTTTTTATACAGTTTAAAGGCGTGTATTTTGTCGGCGTCCTCTATACGCGCAATTGCAACTTTTACATTTCCGTACTCAGTTCCTATGTCAGAGATAATGTATGTTATGTTACAGATAATGTATGTTCACAGAAATTCAAGTTTATTTAAAAGAAATTGTGATATACACTGTGTCAATACAAGGAATAAAAATAGTCTTGCTGTGCATGTGTCTCGTCTCCACAGAGTATGCCACTCTTTCTTGGGCCAAAGTATACAGTTCTACAATAAACATCCCAATAATATGAAAGAACTTCCAATTAATAAATTTAAGCAATGTGTCAGATGTAAATTAAATGAAAAGGGTTACTATAACATTGTTGAATATTTAGCAGATAAGACGGCGTGGGATTAATTGCTCCTCATGCCAATCTCTTATAAATATAATGTATCATTACATTTATTATTGTAAACATATTTCAAAATAAGAAAAAAAAGACAAGCCCGCTGAGTTTCTTGCCGGATCTTCTCAGTGTGAGGCCGCGTTACGATCCGGTGGTAGATTTATTATTGTATAGACGCGTCACAGGTGCCTCTTGTGTGTTTACGTGAAATAAAAATAATTTACTATTATTATTATTCCAGAGTATTGTGTTCTGTGGTACCTTCTGAGCAAAGAGCACAGATTAGACCATTGATACAAATTACTCTTACGTACGTACTCCGACAAAGACTGCAGGAGTATCTAGCTACTGAGCATCAAAAATCCGTTGATGAGATGCGACCCGGCCATTGAATTCTTTAAATTTCTATTTTTATGGGCCTAGCCCACCGTATTCCTGAGTGTGCTTTGCAATGCAATGCGCACCGACCTGGGGGGTTACCTTATGCTCTTAAAACAGTACTATTTCAACAATACTAATTACCTTATGACGTATACCATAAAGTTGCTTATAAAGTCAGACATTTAGCAAGATGACGTATACCATAAAGTTCATGGTAGGGCCCCTGGGGCCCTACCATGAACGCTTAAAGCAGTATTATTTCCATCTTGCTAAATGTCTGCCTTTATAAGCAACTTTATGGTAAACGACATAAGGTTGTCTTTCTCGACTGACAATTAGTATTGTTGAAATAGTACTGTTTTAAGAGCTTATGGTAACCCCGCTTATGGTAACCCCCCAGAACACGTTCCGTTTTGTCAAAAGTGTGCGCTATCCATAAACAAACAATAGTAAACCTCAAGATTGTTATCTGAATCTAAGTTTTGAGTCTTAAAAATAAAATTTTTAGAATTATTTATAGTTAAATAAAACAAGATAATGCTAAATTGTTTAATAAATATTATTGCTTTTGTAATATGAAATGCGACCAAGAAAAAAGTTTCAAGAAAGGCGCCGTTCTGTAAGAAAAATATCATTCAAACGAAAGAGGGATTGGAATTTTTCAAATGGAGTAACAAATTCTGATTTGGCAAATATAAATGATGTTCTTCACGCCCATGTTGGTACAATTTTGTTTAGTATACGTGCCTCCAGCATCATCATTCTTCCGTGTCACAATGATTTTAACTAGCCGCTAGGGTTCAATATGTGTAACCATATACAGACAATTGTAATTGTAATAATTGTCTATATGGGTTATTGCTAATGTAGTTTTTTTTTTAGTACTAGTATCAGTGGAAGTTAAAGTTGAAGCTAATGCTGATTTTTGAAACTAGTATCAGTTGATTCTGATACTGAGTTTTGACGGACTCCTAAAAGGAGGATGTTAAGGGTTCGCCAGTATTTTTTTTGTGCTTGTAACGCGATTAGTTATTCGGCCGATAACAAACGCATTATATTGGTCTTTTTCGAAAGGTAGGTCATGATTCAGAGGTAGTCCTGTACTTAAGCGGAGAATTTACAAGCCGCACATGCCCACCGGGAAGTCTGCAAGCATATCCGTCGGGTATCGCTAGTACAGTAAAGCAAGTCTGTTAAACCACCTGCGATGGTCCTACACTAGCAACATTACACAGACCTACAGCACTTCAAAAGTACGCTCTACCAAAGAAAAAATGTTTTTAATCTTCACTACATAGTATAAAACAAAGTCGCATCCTCTGTCCCTATGTCCCTTTGTATGCGTAAATAATAATAATAATAATAAATACCCCTGTACAAGTCACACAAATTGAACCTAACTCCAAAGTAAGCAAATTATATGCTTGTGTTATGGTGTTAGTCAATGATACCAATACATAGAAATACTTAAATAGATACCAGTACACATTTAATAAACACCCAGACCCGAAAATACATCTAAATGTTCATCACACAAATGCCTGCCCCCGTCGGGAATCGAACCCGAGCCCCGCGGCTGGTCTATGTAGTCAGGCGTGTACGCCAGCCACTTCACCAACAAGGCGGTCGAAATAAATCTTTAAAATTATGCAACGGATTTTCATTCTGTTTGTGTTTCAAGCAGACGGATTTCCATACGGTAAGAAATTCCTGCTGCATAGAGACACCAAAAGTGGTAATGGTGCGGCCAACCAGAGGTCGGAATATTAGACCTTGTGCAAAAGTAAGTTTACCGGCTACCTTTTCGCCCCAACCGGAACACGTCAACGGCAAACACTGACGTTAAGGGGGCTGAATAGGTAAAGCGGTGGTACCAATTCAGGCGAGTTTCTACAAAACTCTATGACCTAGTCAGATGCCACGGTGCTAGCGACGGTTAGCCTATACTCGCCTTTTACGAGCTGCCTGGCAAGAAGGCATATTGTCTGTTCTGCAAAGGAGCCTGGGGGGTTAGAATGAACCACCGTCGTCTTGAAACGAACGTTCGTTTCGGGCCGCTTATAAATGTCAAACTCAAAAAGCGTAGAACGTTCGTGCCAAACAAAACGTGACGTCGGCGATAGACGTTAGACGTCTGACAATTGACAAATAAAAATTTGATATTGACGTGTTTTAAGTCGTGTCGTCATAGACAAAATTTTGTTTTTCCATACAAATTCGGTCATTACCCTTCGTTTACACGATATCGCTTCAAGTTATGATTGTTCTAGCTTTATAAAAAACGATAACGTTTTGAAACGAAACGCATCGTCCAAGCGAAACGACGCGATCGCGCCGAGACGAAAGTGCACATTCTAACCCCCCTGGACCTTTGTAGCACTTACGAGTAAATATAACAAGATTTATAAATATGTTGGCCACTTTTGAATAATAAATTGCAACAACCACTGACTATGTTACGAAGCCTAGTTGGCTACGTCACCGAAAATTATTTTGGTATCAGTGTTATAATATGCGTTTCCCTTTAGTTAACTAAAACGTATAAGGTATAACACAAAAATATTCAATTTGATTGCTATGAAATTATTAGAGAGAAATTTGAATAGGTCATACAGTATGTCTGACTTATTTAAAAATATTTTTATGTGATCTCTATTATGCAGAAATCACGGCTAACAGAAGGCAAAGGTTCTTGGAAAGTGGTCCCAAAAGATTCCTGTGAAGTTTACAAGGAAAGGCGAAAGCGAAAAGCCAAAAATGAAAATAAACAGGAGGAGCACAAAAATAAAGACGGCGATGCTGATATTCAAAATAGGAAAATGAAAGGATCTTCCTGTTGTAACTGTCAATGTTGTAAAAGGTTGTACCTACGTAGAATGTAGTTAAAGCTTCCTCTGAATCTCCGTTATACTTTCACACACACATATATGCATATAAATAGGTGAACATGTTATGCAAGCACGTTACGCGGTAAGCTAGATTACTTTTCATAACTTTCTGTAAGTAAAAAAATTGTTCAACAAAGGCCTCTGTGTGAATAATCATACGTGAAACTAGAGCGGGAGGTCTTCTAACTTATCATGAGAGAAAAGGTCGAAAGGGTTAAAAATTTTGAAAATGGGGAAAATAGTACGGATGTGTTATTGTTGTTGTGTAATTGTGTATTGTGTAATTCCCTTTTGCCTGCAGGCGTTCACGACCTCGCCGAGCTTCGTATTCTTCAGATACAAGTGGAGTCGAGACTGAATCGTCGAATTCGAACACGGAAGAAATGGATTACGAATAAATAAAAACATACCATCTTCATTTTTCAGTCAACCGCTCATTTAAAGGATCGTCAAAAAATCATAAAAATAAAAATGTTCAATGAACCTGCTACAAGTTTGCTTTGTTTTTTTTTTTAAATCTGATCAGATTAAAAAAAAAATTAAAAAACTTATCATAAAAATTGTTAACCAGCTCCTAGGCTCCAAAACTCAGCTCGCACTAAATTATTATGTACACAAATTGGTTTAGCTACTATATCAAATAATTATATGCTTGATGATTGTCTAGCCTTAAAATAAATAGCTACTAAAAATCTATTTATGCAAAGATTTATGACGCAAACATGCCTGTCTAGTCCAGATTGTAACTTGATCTGAGAGCAGGGATAATATTATTATGTATGCTTGCCTCGCTAGACCAATAACTTCCTTTATGGACAGTATGGACAGTTACTTTACTCTTTGCCAATAACGTGGCTATTGATCAGGGATCGAAATATCGGTATTTTTACGTTACTTGCTCGCGCTTGAGGTAGCGGTAACATGAGCGTAACGTTACTTCAAATATTGTTACAGATTTCGTTACAATTTAGTATCGCTAACGTAATACGTTCCGGTACTCACTAAGAATTAGGACTGGGCGATACAAATCGTATATAGATATTGAAACGTATATTAGACCAA
>NJDD01008658.1:0-22946 GCA_002245505.1 Calephelis nemesis
CAAATAATATTATTCAAAATCATAAAGTCGTCATAGCAAGCCTTGTCAGGGTCTTGTTAAGGATAATACCTTTTTTTTCTTTATTATTATTTCTCATGTAGTTAAATTTGGTGGCAATGAAGATACACACGATACAAAAATTGCTTAAGAATACTTCAATTGTGCACTTGACTGACAACTGAACAAATTTGTAAAAAAGACACTAAAAATTTGCTAATTTTACAAGCTGTCTAGCAGGAAGGCGTATCCATTCTACACAATAAGTTTATTTTATACAGACGACCCAGAACACGGGGGAGTAGAAAACATTTTCTTTAATTCTACTATTTCATTATTCTAAGTTCAATTCCAATTTCAATTGAGTTTTGTTATTTGAAGTTGGCAAAGCAATGTTTCATTAAATTACTTTATGTAGAAGTACATATCTCTCCACAAAAAATATATTGGTTCGAAGCCTCCCGAAGGCCGAAGGAGATCTAGGTTAATTGAATACTTGAGATAAAATAACAGATTTTTTTCGTACCTAAAACATTATTTTAGAATTGTCTAACAAAAGTAATGGTTTAAGTTTGAAAAAGTAATTACATTTCATAATTTCTCAAAAATAAATCTAAGGCATGTTTTTTTAGCAAATAGATGAGTCAAACGCAGTAAACCATAAAAATCAATTCAATTACTACGTCATTTTTTATACTTCTTTTTTTAGAAGGAACTTAGAGTAGGGAAATTCGAATGATCGACATCTAAAGTATCTCTAATCGGTTCGACCTTTTGACTTTGCGCAGAGCCGTTGGCTTTCTTAGCGTTTTCTATCGAATTTATTATGGCAAGTGCTTGGATATGATAATTAGTTAATTCCATATAACTAATACTAATCCCATTCAATATTCCATTCAGAAATCTCAATAAAATTCAAAATTTCACCCCTACCATCTTGATATTTGGCGTTCATCTGCTGAGCGTCTCCGCAGACATTTGGGGACCTTCAAGAAAAGAGTTTAATGATTTTTAAAAGGACAGCAACGCAACTGTCAGACCCCTGGTGCTACAACTGTTCGTGATCGTTGGAGATCACTTTCCATCAGGTGAACCACCTGCTCGCTTATCACCATAAAAATCTAGGTAAACAAACCTGTATGGTACCTACGTGGTAGTTTACGGTAGATAGGGTTAAATTTGATTAAAGTTGAAAAAATTTTGGTAACTAGTTATAAATATAAGTAATTGGCTTAAAACTGCATGTGATATCGTAGAGTATAGTGATATACTTATATTACTTTTGTAAAATTTAATTTACATACATATCCCACAAATAAATAATTTTAATTTCATTTCATTTTCAAAATACATACCTTCAATAGGTTTGACTTAAAAACTTGTAGGATCTAAATAAAATGTAAATATATATGAATGAACATAACTTATATGAACTTAGAAATCATCAAATCCGCGTAGTAGTCGCCAAAATATACAAAAATCACATGAATTGAGCTTCTTCGAAGTCAGTTTAAGAGCAGAAAGATATTTGAATATAAGGAAATACAGAATCACTTCGAGAGAAACTGTAGGAATTAGCTAATTTTAATATAAATAAAACTTTTGTTTCAAATTTTATAATTTTACCTTTTATATTTTAATGGGAATTGATTATTTACAAAACGTATAAACTCAGATAAAACCTTAAAAGTTTTTCTTCAAAGTATATTATTTTGCGTTCATCTTGCCTGTTTGGTTTTTGATTTTACGTGTAAAAATCTGGGGAAATTGTTAGCAATGATCCTACTTTTGTGATGTTAACTACAAAGGAATGTTTGAAGTTGTCTTTATCCTACTCGAACTTATTGTGTATGGCACTTTGCCGAACAGCTATCCTTGTTGGTAATTTAACAATAAATGTATCAGAATTGGTGCTTGTTTTTACCCGACTATCTCAGGAATGGGGTGCTTCCTGTTATTCAAACGTCTATGTAAGGATATCGACTTCTTTGGCACCCCCTCCCGCACAAACGTCTGGACAGTTTTTGACATGATTTGAGGTGTCATTTGATTTACCAAAATTGTGGTAGTAATTTTCAAAATGGCGCCTGAAATCCAACAAAAAAAATATAAAAAATGCCTCAAATCAAAAAGGATTTTCAGCCAAGACACATGTGATTGAGGTTTTCTTTTTTACTGCCCGAGGTGTGTATACTATTTCCTGCCCCACGGAGATGGAAATTTTGTTTAACGCAGCAAGAGAAAAGTTGTCATTTTCCGCCCTCCTTTCTTACTATAGCAATGTGAAGGTCTAATGAAACCTAGTGCCTACAAAACCTATTTTAATAATATACAATATTATTTTATTCGCTCTTATTGGAGTTTTATTTTGTTTTTAAATTGCTGCTCGTTACACTAAAGTTAAGAATTAAAAAGTTATAGCAACGTATCTATAGATCTCTAGATCTCTATAGATCTGAAGACGCCAACACCTGCTTATGGAATGGAAGGTGATGGAATTACTTGGCAAATGTTGCCTATTTATGTTTAACGTACTAGTTATCGTTTTTTCGGTTCGGAAGGTGAAACAGTTGTTAAATTCACCCAGGTAAGAGGTTTAACATCCCAGCTCCAGTAACGTATCATACTGTGCTATACTAATCTCTATAAAAGAATAAAAAAAAGGTAAAGAAGGAAATTATAAATGTAAATTTTATCTGTAACGATAAATATGTTTAGTATGTACTCAGAATTGTGTATCTATAGGACATAACTACCCTCATAAATAGTAAAGAAAATAGTTCAAAATTGCGCCACAGGATTTAAATCCTTAGTAGCTCAAATGGTTCGTTGAACATTGAGATGAAAGGTTTAGGCTCAAATCGCGTCTGGGACCAATTTTTTCCATTCCTTAAAACTTGTAGAAATTTATCCCAAGCACAGTACAAGTGTTACAATACATATAAGTCAAACCCGTTCAAATCTATCCTAAAAAGGCAGAATTAGAAAAAACTTTATTTTTATCAACCTTATGAGAGATAACTGTGCGCTTTGACATTTTTTTAAACTCCCACCAGGTTGAAATCGCGGCTACACACTGAAATAATCCGGCAAAAGAAACTCAGCGAGCTTGTCATTTTTCAATACATAAAGTAATATAAGGGAAACCCGTCTGCTTTCAATTAACTTTCCAATCTCATTAAAACATGATTTTTATTTTATATTTCTTCGGTAGGATAAAATTACAATATAAAAGAAAAATATAAAAGTTGCACAAGTAAATGATACAAGGGGAAATATGAAACCACTCTGGGGGCTGTTCATTGAAATTCTATCTTTCGTAACTCCGTAGCGCTCTACAGTTTCGTAACCCGTACAGCGCTACATCCGTAGAGCTCCAACCTATTTTCTTTTTAGTTATTTTTAGCCCCGATTTTCAAGATTTTTATTATGTAGGTATCGATGGTTTATACACGTTAAAATAAGAAGCCCAGTTGTTCTTGTTTTTGGGACTTTGTCATACACTAGTCATACCAGTCCGATGTTATTTGCTTGTAAACTCAAACTTAAACTCAAAATATATTTATTCACATGGATCATTCAAAATTTATTTTTGTTTGAGGCCTAACAACCCGGTCTAAGGTTGGCAACGCACCGTTACCATCCTTGGTGTCTCTAGGCGACGTGAGCGACCATCCAGAAATCTATTTGTTTGCCTTTTAACGTCATAAAAATAAAATGAAAAGGTAAAATTTCCTTCTTTTGCCCTAGGTGAAAGTTCTATTGTTATCATTAATTTAAGAACATGATTTTTTTTAGGAATGAGCGTTTAACTTATTACATATTTTTTTAGAAAATTACCCAACTATTCTTACTTTTACAGCATCTGCAAAACGACGCTAACCACTATCCATTAACTTAATAACATAACATATTAAGTTAAGTATACAAAATAGTACAATGGAGTTTACCAAGTCCCAAGGATGAAAACAATTGTTAAAAACAATTAAAAATATAGTAACATAACCATAATCATTTACGCGCAGTGAACGAGCAAAAATACCGACTTTGAGTGCAATTATCAAATCACCCATATACACAAAAAATAAGTATTTTTCTCGAATTCCCTTAGTTTCCATCATCAGATCCAGACTAAGCGGCAATAGAAGCACCTCGGAAGTAAGTTCTTTGAAATAAAAAACGCTATTTAGAAGTTACGGAAAGATCGATTTATTTACATAAAAAATGTATTGAAATAAAATAAATAACCGCCTTTTTTAAGTCGGTTAAAATTCTGTACCAAAACTAGGTGGCTAATTTTGTAACATTATAAAAATATAATAAGTGAAAAAACATCCGTGAGTGTGTTCCTAATTTAATCATAACATCGTTCACTATTACATATCTTTTTATGTTGTTGCAGAAAATATTTTAGATTGAACGTAATACAAACCCTTTGATGTTTTAATTAAAAATGAAAATATGCACAAACGACTGACATTTAGTTAGAATGAGGTCAAACGACGAATGGAAGATTAACTTGTTAATCTTGACTATTAAATAAATGGAAATGTATCCAACATTTTTAAGTGTGGCAATCTTTGTTACGGTACCTACTGCTTTATAATCTTTGGTATTAACTTGGGCTGACAGTGAAAAAGTCTTTTACTTTTAAAGTAAAAAGCCATCTACTTTAAAAACAATATCAAGAGAACTGGAATACTATTTTGAAATTATTGCAGAATTATTTAAATATACTACAAAAATTTATTGCTTTTCTTCAGGAAACATGGATAGTCCAAGCGCGATTACTTATTCCTAGAAGTTGGATATGTTAGAAAAAACATGAGACTATGATAAATACAGTTTAAATTAGAGTGCTACAAAAAAAAGTACTTAGTGTATAACTCGCTGAGCGCATTTGCAATAGTAAGATCTGTAAAAGATTGTGATTACAAAAAAGTGTTGAAGATAAATACGCGTATTGGATTGAAAGAAATTGTTGATGTTAAAATGCAAAAGTTGGTTCGGTCATTTGGAAAGAATGCCAGATGAAAGATTTGAAAAGCACATAATTAATGCGAATGTGGATGGATGTAGGTACCCGGGGAGACCTAGGTTGACATACCATGATCAAATCGCTCGGGTGTTATCCAAGAATGGTGTCAAGAGCCTCCGAAACCGCCGTGTTTGTATGTAAGGGTAATGAATGTGGAGGAAACAAGACAGGTCTGCAAAGAACGTGACGTTTGGCACTCGATACTCTTTGCCTACCCCCTAAGGAAATTGTCTTGAAGCAAAGTATGCATAAATGTTCTGACCACTATAATGACAGTGCTTAGCATTGTCATGTTCTGGTCCAGCCAGCAGAGTGGCCTAAACCTAACCTTGTTTAATATCTCGGCAAAACATAAAGCATTAAAATTATTTACTCCCTTTACAATTGTTTTACAAAAAATACGTTTAAGGAATATGTAATAAATATTAATTTGACATTTAAAACAATTTAAGTAAAAATGTATGTCATATGGATACTTTTATGAAGAACAAGAGCTTAACGAAGCTATTTTTGTTGTCCAAAATAAAAACATCATACATCTTCACAAACCGAGGGCTTAAAAAAGGACCAGCCTGTGTTATACGATGTGAGTGAGTCGTGACTAATGGAGGTACCCAGTGACCCGAACAGTCGCAGACAATACAAGCCTTGTTCAAACATTCCCATCGAGATCGTCGAGTTGTTTGTACTTATAAATGTGGCATATTTGACGGAATTATGGTATAAGTGAAATGAAAATATTGAAATACTGTCTGAGCCGGCAGACGTTGTTCTGCTATATTTTTAATGTGATATATGATATGAAAAATAGATGTTGGCCGATTCTCAGACATACTCAATATGCTCACAAAATTTCACAAAATTTGCTTAAAATTATTGAGTTTTGATAAGTTTTTCAAGATTTGCTACCATTGTTAAATGTTTTGAACTAATTCATTTGCGAAGTGAATAAGATTGTGTAAATTCCGATTTAATGATGGAAAATCCCTTTTCCCATTAGTGTTCCAGTCAGTAAGTTCGTCTTGTACATACACACCTTGTACACACACACACACATCGTGTACAAGGAACCTCTCTAGTGTGTAAGTACTTTATTATGAACTAATCATCGTAAAATCCTACTTTCTAGATCAACTTAGAACTTAATCCTCTGGAAAATATGACTTCGATCACAATTATCTATCTAATCATCTATAAAGCCTTTTGTTGAAAGTACGGCACTAATTTTTTTGCAGCCGTTCTAATACTTTTAGCCCTATTCTTAAAAGCAAGATTCTGAGCATGAAACCCGTTTAAATTTTAAAATATTAAAGTTTTGTGGTCTCTTTTTATGACCCTCTTGGTAGTACAGGTAAAAGCTCTTTTTAAGACAGTCCTTGTCATTTTTTATGTTTCCTTGAATAATTGTATAAGGCCACCAGTTTATACGAGTGTATTCGTACCTACACGCGCGAGTGCGACTAATGGGTCAGGGCTGGGGATTTTAACGTGTGTTATTTATATATTTACCAGCTGTTAAGCGGTTTCATTGAGATTTAAGCTATCCTATCCTAACCAACTGCACACGGTATACAAATTTAATTAAAATCGGTTAAGAAGTTTAAGAGTCCATCGCAGATAAACTAGACTCGTAATTTATATAACAACTGGCTTCCACTTGCGGCTTTGCCCGCATTACAATTTATGTACTTTTTCAATGTAGCCTATTTGTTATTCTGATGTATCAACTATATTTTTGTAAAGTTTTATCTAAATCAGTTCAGTAGTTTGTGCGTGAAAGAGTAATAAAAATCCATCCATTCTCACAAACTTACGTATTTATAACATTGGAAGGATTTAGATTGTAAGAAGGTAAACAAGTAAACAGAAATTTGATTTTAAAAGTTATAGCAACACTGAAAAACCGAGCTTTAATTTCTACTGCTTTTGCATCACGTTTCCTTGGAACTACTCTGCCTACATTTTCAGGGATATGGGCGTGAAGATACGTTTTTAGTAATTCTACACATTACAGTATTATGAAGCAAAACATCAGCAATTCAAGTAACATTAAATCGTGAATATTCTTATTGGAATCCCGTATACATCCATGTCCATCCAATCTTATAAATGCAAAAATATGTCTATCTGTCAGTTACGCTTTTAAAGCTAAACTACTTGACCGGTTTTGATCAAACTTAATATGCACTTAGTTAAGATCCGAGTTTAAAGAATGGCTACTTAAAAGAATCCACCTCCAAAGACTATATTGGGTTATGAGAGTTTATATTCTATGCTATTGTAAAGAAGTTGCGTGTAAACATTTACCGCCTTACCCCAAAAAAGTTTACACCAGTGTTGAACTACATACTGTCTAAAATACAACTAATAACATACCTAATATAGTGACCGCGCTTTCCCTAATACGTAGATATTGGCGAAATAAAACTACGTACGGTAGTTGTTAAATCCAAAAAAGAAGAAGAAGAACATATATCTAGTGGATGAAAGTAGCAGCATATTATTCTTTGAGAATCCGATTTCATGAAAAATTAGTTAAAATACTGTTTAACGAGTGTTTAATTTTTTGTAGTAAGTCCTCTAGAATTTAATAAAAAAAGCTGGCAACACTGCTTCTATAGATATTTCGCAAATTGGAGCTTAACAAATTGTTAGAAGTAATTGTAATACACAATTAAGTGTTAAGTACACAGTCTAATTAAGAACGTCCCCCTTATTTTTGCAATCGGTTGAACAGAATCATCGTGAAGCAAATGAAATGAACGTAACAGTCGAGAGTTAACGACGCTAATGATATTAAAATGCATATAGCTAAATAATTTGTTGTGACGTCTCATTATTAACAGTACCGAGACTGCTAACGAAGCGTTACTTTGACAAATCCTAAACATTTCAGGCTAATTGAGTTAAATTTGTATGGTTTTTACACTTGTACTTATCCACAGTACGGTTTATACATTCTTCGTAAACTCAAACCAACCGATTTCACGAGTTTAGTACAAAAAAATCACATAAACTGAAATTTCAGTAGAAAGCAATTTCAACATTTATATTTAATCTGAGTCCTTTCCATGAGTTTACGGCTTGTCACGTTTACTACAATATAAACCTCTGTAATAATATAAGTCTCTATAAATTATTTGTATGAAAAGTTTAAACAGCGCCTCTATTGGTAACTAAGAGAAACACATTTGTAGACCAAAAGTGGCATAGATTTCGACACGTCACTTAGGTACCGAACGTTATCTTTACCGATGTGACTCAAGGTAAGGGCTCGGAGCCTTTACCATAAGTTACGTCGCAAAGCTGCTGATGCATGGCTTAAAACCTATATACACCAGAAATGGAAATGAATAATCGCCTCTGTTGTCTAGCGGTTCAGTTGTTGGACTTGACTGCACGAGGTCCCGGGTTCGAATCCCGGGTCGGGCAACAAAAAGATAATAGGGTTTTTCTACTTTTCTAAGAAAAAAAAACGTAGATTTGGCCGGTTTTTTGGCCCGTATGTAGGTTTGCCACCAATTACATTGTGGGACTTAGTGTCTTCGGTTAGCCGTGGGTGCTTTGGCCTCCGCCTACCTGTTCGGGGATATGGGCGTGAAGATACTTACTTTCAAATGGAAATAAGCTACTAGAGTATGTAGGTAAGTAGCAAGTAGCTACCATATTCTCCATATAGGAAAATGACTTGGCAACCATACTAAAATCATAAATTCCAAAGTCATTTCTTAAGTTTTCAAGGCTAAACCGCTGGAACGTTTTAAATGAAATTATGAATGTCAAAACTAAAACCCTAATCAAATATAGGCACATTTGCATAAAAAACTCCGAAATAGAAAGTTTTTACGAAAATCATTTATATTTTTGAATTTGGAATTGTTAGCTTTGCCTTTGAGATCTCAGCCGACATATGACCACAAAATATTGAAATCCCCTCTAATTGGATTTGGTATGTACCATACTGATTTAATTTTTTTATACAACAAAAAAATACAAGAAAACTGTAGTAATTGTCATAAATATTCAAAATATTAGGATCATTGCCACTTGAATTTGACAATAACTCTTTTTTATGAAATAATACTGTGCCATTATGTTATTTCCCAAATAATTCATTCAACTCCCCAAAAACAGACACAAAATATCGTATAATTTAAACGTTTAATACCATCGAGGGTATTAAAGGGTAAAAAGTATTAAGGAGGTTAAAAATTGAGATCCTACACCAATGTAGCTAAGAACCATCTCGATCACGTCAGCTTTCAAATAATAAATTTGGCAGAGAAATAGTACATTCTTTTAAAAGTTACAGTTACAGACAAATGAGCTACTATGCCACAAACAGACAAAGACACACACATACAAAAACGTCAAACTTATAACACCCCTTGTTTTCTGCCGAAGGTTGAAAAAAGAAACGATAAGGGGTTTAATAACAAGCTTTATGAATGTCACAAAGCCTTAGACTAAGTTGTGGTAGCAGTGTTAATCTATAATGTAAAAATTAATTGCTAAATGTGTTAGTAAGCGCATACCATCCAAGCGATTGAACCGATTTGCGTACTTATTTTTTGTTGTGTTAGTTATTATCAGTAGAAAGTTCTTATGAAGAGAAAAACCGGGAAAGTTGCAGGGAAAATGGGAAAGTAATGGTTCATTATTTCCCATGCTAAACGGGTGGAACGAAGTTCGCCGGGACAGCTAGTAAAAAAACACAAATCAATCACACATATCTTACTTGTTGGAAGTCTAACAAATAGACACTAGGCCTAATTATGAAACCAATACATAAAAAAATAATTTAGTTTAGATATCCGTCTTCTAATTCGTTTCCGTTAATAATCCGCTAGTACTGTACTCAAGAATACCTGAAACGACATATTCGACTTCAATTACGAATTTGCATAACGTCGAGGTGCGAACGTTACCCTAAAATCACCATAAACTATATCTAAGAACAATTTCGTTCCCGTCAGATTCCAAATAAAAAAACCGCATCATAATCCGTCCAATCACTGAAGAACTGCGATGTCACAGCCACATCACACTTACAACACGCCAAGTTTTACGGCGGGAGTAAAAATTAAACAAAATTGCTCCGTTGGCTTAGTCACATTGTGTACTGATTCGGCTAATCGTGAGTACCCTTTCTCCTCTTCAGGGATATGGGCGTGAGGAAGCTTCTTACTTAATGCATGAAAATCTTAACATTTATATCAATGAGCACAATAAAGAGTTTTTATTATACAAAGATGTGACTGGAGGGCCTTGTTATCGTTCAAATATATTTTCAATAAGTTCAAGTACCACTTGAAGCTATTGCAAATATATTTGAACAGGCTTGCCAAGTCAGGAGAGGTTCTTCTTTGTATTCTTCTGTAGAGATACGTTTTTTGTCAAGGAGCAAGCCTTGGTATATCTTTTTATAAATAGATAACCCTGAGAAAATTACACAAATTGATTTTAACCCCAAAGCAAGCAAAGCATATGCTTGTATCATTGGTGTTATTAACGATACGAAAAATAAGAAATCCGAATATTAATACGGGAAGCAAAAATTTTGGACCCCTTTTTACGAAAATTGTACTGACGGAGGAGTATGAAATAAGAAATTTGGCACACTTATTATAGTTTATGTGTAAGGGAAGTGCAGAACGCTCATATTTTTAATGATAATGTTTATAAAGTGCATTAATTCATAAAATAAAACATTACACGTACTACTTATGCATTTAACACACACAAACAAATATATTGATGATAACGACAAAAGATCTCAGATGGCACAGTAACTATTCATAAAGTTTGGAAACAAAATAGATGGTCTTGAGAAATGAAGATGGCGTTCTTATCTACAAGATATTAAAATTCATTATGGTCAAATTTGACCAGGGGCGACCACTAGATATCAAAATACAAGAATAAATTTAATAAACACACCCATGTCCAAAAACTGATTCATCTCGATGTTCCTTACACACATATTTGCCCCATCGGGAATCAAATCCGAGACTTGCGTTTGGTTGGTGGTGTTAACTGTTAGGTGTGAACGCTAATCCCACAACAAACGAGACGGTCAAATAAGTTTGAAGGAAAGCTAGATGTCTGTAATGGTACATATCTTTGGTGAAGTTCCTTGTGGGGTAGGCACAGAGTATCAATATTTCTATCGTACTAGTCAGCCACTATCCTTAAAGAGCTGCATAACTTCCTCCAAGTTAATTGCTCTTTTCATTGAAACATGCAATTGGGTTCAGAAACTCTGGACATCACCTTTGAATAAAAAGTATGATATAAAAAAGCATCTTCATGCCCCTATCCTCGCAGAGGAAGGCGGAGGCATAACAAGAGCATCCACGACTAGCCCAAGACACTAAGTCCTACAACGTGATAGGTGGTAAGCCTATTGCCAACCGGACACAAATTTAATCCATCTAATCCCGGGCAACGATATTTTAATTAGAAAATTGGAAACATACATTTCTTAGTTTTTTAGTTACCTGACCCTCGATCGGACCCGGGACTCAAGAAGTCAAGCCCGACGCAGGACCGCTAGATTTTTTATTTTGATTTTATTTAGAACCCCTGCTAAAGTTGGTTGGATAGGTCCTCCAAATGATACCATTCTTAATACATCTATACCCATTCCTGCCGCCATAATAACAGTGTCATGTTCCGGTTGGGAGTAGAGGATAGCAGGTAGAGAGGACAGCGACATACCTTCAGCGTCTACGGTGTGTTTACACCATGGTCTTCTCCTACCATAGGATGAGGAGTGAGCTTGTTCGCTGTCCCATCACGTAAAAAAATAATAAGACCTGGTTAGACGCCGAAGGTACGTCGAAGTATTGTTGCCAGGATGTTAGGGTCATTGTGCAAGTGTACCGTCTACTTTACTCTAAGAACCAGAATATGAAAGTATGGTTATGAGGACAAGCATAGGTAAAGCACTTCACCACTAAATAAATAAATATCCCTGTACAAGTTACACAAATTGAATCTAACACATAAGCAAATTATATGCTTGTGTTATGGGTCAACGATTCTAATACATAGAAATACTTAAATAGATATCAGAACAAATGAAATAAACACTCAAAAAGGGGATTGCAGACGTAAATTATTATCACACAAATACCTACCCCGGTCTAGAATCAAACGCGAGCCTCGCGGTTGGTTGGTTGAGTTAGGCAGTTATGTTAGCAACTCGACCACCGACGCGGTCAATAAAAAAACCAATAAAAGTAAAAAGTTCAAGTTAAAAATGATGGAAGCTCTAGAATGATATGTGTATTCTATATATGTATATTCCATACGTTATAATATGCAACATGTTACGTATTGCCTTTGGATACATTCCAAGTTTCACTGCGGAAAAATCTGAAATCGTAATCTTACCCGCGATAAATCTGTCAGCGCGGGGGCACATTGCGCAAAGGTAGACTTCGTAACATAGCGTCAGTGGTACCGCGTTTTGTATTTTCAAATGGGAAGCATGTTGCTAACCTCAAGGTTTTTACAACTTCACCAGAGTACCGCGCTATGTAGATACAAAGAGGCCATTTAAAGATCTTCCCTTTTTAAATTTTACATTTACTTGGTAGAGTAGAATTGTTCACATCAGATCATCTGGAGTGGTACGACCGCCTTACCTATTCGTGACGCCATAAAGCCATTGCGCCTCATTCTCTTGTTTCATGCTTTAGAGTAGAGTTCCACATGTGACTTAAGATCTTAGCCATAAGATGACGATACACTAAAAACTTCTGTAGTGTTTGTGTAATTATTAGATTCTCTCTTCTTACCGTCGTGACAACTGATATTCTTGTCGCTGTCCGCTTTCCTATCAGGAACTTCCTTACAATTACAGAGCTTTGTTTGGAATGATTTACTTAACGGAGGTTGTTAATTTTACCCTAGTATTTTAATGCGGCGGTTTTCATGTATCCTTTTATAGTAGTCAAACCATCAAAAACGGGTCCTACGTTCTTACAGATTAAACTGGATGTGGGCAAAAGTTCTCGTATCTCTTCCTTCGTTATGTTCTCTCTTATAAAGCTACATGTAATTTTGAACTATCAATAGTTTGTGCTAAAGTTTAAGTAGCGATGCTCAGATTTCAAATTCAAAAGTTACAAGTGAAAGTTATAATTTAGAAGAGTCGTGTTTTGCTGAATAGGTTATTTAACAGCAGCGACAAGGACATGTTTAAGGCGAGTATGCAGTCGGCTACCAAAATGTTAAGTGATATTTCTTAAGTAAAGGGTAATATGTAAATTTAAATAAAAATAACGTCTACGGGATATTATAAAAACATAATAAAAAATATTTTGTGCTTAAACGGTGTCACAGATTTTCCCACTATAGTACCGTTCTGTCGAGTTGCTAACGCATCGATACCACCGTTGGCTTCGAAAGTCTACCTTAAGCTTTAACACAATTTTTACACGGGAGAATTTAAATGAGATTTTATTGCCATATGGGGTGTTGCCATATGGAAGATATCGGAGGTGTATATTGGACATACGTAGGTTGCAACTCTTATTTATGATGGCAGCGGGCCCAAACCACATTTTTATTAATCCTCGGCGCAAAACAGGGGTGTTATAGGTTGTACATGGACTAATTTAATGCGGTTTTATTTTGTTTAAAAGATTGCGTGATCGATATGGTTTTTAGAAACAATTTAGGGGTCGATTTTGCCGGATGTTCATTGATTTCAGTATACTTATATACTATTAACGGTCAAGTAAAATATGTCACCAATATATTTAGTGTCCAAATAACGGTGAGCGGTCAAGCTGACGCTTAAAATGTAAGCTCTCATGTAAGTTTACAAGTTAATCTGTTAACTAACCCGGCACACGCCAAAGGAAAGCACAGACGTTATGACTACATAAATAGATAAGGTATCATACAAATGTTTTTTAACCAAGGTTTTGGCGGGTTTTACCAGGTGGTAGAGATTCGCCAGCGACTCGCCTGGATTGGTAACACCGCCAGACCTATTCCTGCCACCATAACGTCCAATGCTTGCCGTTTATGTGTTCCGGTTCGGAGGGTTAGGTAGCCAGTAAACTTACTTTTGCTCGAGGCCTAACATCCTGACCTCAGGTTGACAACGCACCTTTGGTGTCTCTAGGCGGCGTAAATTTCTTACCATCAGGAAATCCGTCTGCTTATTTGCCATTCATTATCATAAAAAATAAATAAATGGTGTCAAATCATCTTGAAACTCTTCCACCTAGTTTCTCTCGCGATATTGTACCAAATATATCTTCTTATACAAATAAAAAACTGGAGTAGGCAATGTTAAAAAAAATTGCTTTTTACTTAAATTGTACTTGTAATAATATGAACTTATAATAATACCACAAGTCATCCAATGCTATCTTCACCTTTTTCGATCTATCCAGTACAGAAGCAGATGGACTATTTTAAAAATACGGTCCTTGCCAATACAGGGAGAAATTTTCAGTATTAGTCATCGCCTAAATTCTACAACCACACAGAAGATATTATGCATGGGACATTAAAGGGAGGTTTGAAAATTTGAGGATAGTAAACCTAGCTCATCGTGAACTGGAGCAATTACCATAATTTAAGAACAAGCCAAAATATTATTTAAATGTTGGTCGGCGGAGGCGAAACAATTATGATGAAATATTATGAAACATAATAATATTTGAATATCACCCAGCTGCTTAATAATTCTCACCGATTCAGTTTATCGCGTGAAGATAATACTGATGCATGACAATTTAAATTTTATTGTAATCAAAATAAAACAAATTTATAGCGATGTTATCAGCGCTTGTTTGATTTTCCTGTTTGAATGTTTTTGTTTTCTTCAAAATAAATTAAGCTAATATCTTCAATCTTATCTAAATCTTACATAAAATGGATATTCCAAGTTACTTTTGTAAGTTATCGCAGTTTTCCTGCTACAATGATTTTCCTGCTAAAACATTTACGTTAGGAACAAACCTAAACATACCATTGACGTGATATTGCAACACAGTGGCGGCCCCGCATTAGAGAACGTAGTGTTGGACGACCTCCCACCCGGTGGACTGATGATCTGGTCAGAGTCGCTGGTTAAAAGCGGCTGGTAACCGTGACTTGTGGCGCTCTTTCGGGGAGGCCTATGTCCAGCAGTGGACGTCCTCCGGCTGATGATGATGATGATGATGCAACACAGTTTTTGTTTGTCTTTGTTAATTCCGCGGCAACCTTGTAACTTTTTTGACGGGATATCTAGCCATCTTCATATAACATATTTCTTGTGTGCGTATGTTAGTATTTTACTGAACTCCTAAACGACTAAAGCGATTTTTATGATTTTTTTATGCGTGATCAAGGGGGTTCGAAAATGGTTTAGATTCACAATTTGGTCCAAGGAAAAATGTTTATTTATTTATTTATTTGTTTGTAGGTAGTCGTTTATTTTGAAAGGTTTTACATTGGATCCGGCAGTCTGCCCTACTATTGGAGCACAAAATATGGTATATAGTAGCTGTTAATGTCAAGCGATACTTAGTTTGTTCGGTTGGCTAGTGATATATAAAAATATATGATATTCCAACCATAACAGGAAATCTTCTTTGTATGTTATTATATATGGCATTAGGTTACACCGAATTTAACGCGTGCGTAGCCGCGGACAAAAGTTAATTGATTATAAGTTTTTCGCTTATAAAATCATGCAATTTTAATGTTAATCATAAACTACTACTAAGATGTTTATAAAATTTTTGTAGGACCATTTCGGACCAATTTGCTACCTTTCGAAAAAAGAATTAGCCAATAGTGACGGCACAGTGTAAATATAAGTGCTTACTTATATTTTGGCGACGGGATACCCAATGAAATAGTTGGAGTCGGGTTATGCAGTTTTACTGGCCTAATTACTTTTAATAAGCAATCCTCAGTCTAGTTAATCAGCTTTGTTAAGCGTGCATGAAAATCATTCGATGATCTAGTTTCATAGATGTTTGATTTCCCACTGGATATCGTGTAAAATAATTTGGTTCTGACATTGAACTCAGCGGCAAATATACACCATTTCCGGTTAGGAAATGTGAAACCATCTGAAGCGAACACGAGCTCAGTCAAGACGAAAATTCAATAAAGAGTTTTACGAAATCGTTTTCAGTTTTGGTTATAAATCTACATGAGACTACCCCACCATCCGTTAGCTATAATCTATTAAGTAACCGACTCTGAAATGCGGAGGTTCTCAAATCAACTGTTCCTTTTTGTACTCGGACAATACTGCATCGATAATAACGATTTTTTGGAAGGGAAAAATGAAAGGTCCCTTAACAATTTTATTATAATACAAATAGCATCTTTTTAGGTAATCATCTAGACCAGCGGTCGGTAACCTTTTGACCTGGAAGGGCTAAAAATTAGAGGATATGATGATGGGTTGCACCCATCTTTTTTTATTGCCAACAATGAATAGTAAGGACATAAGTTAGTATTATAGCATTATATTATATAGCGGGGAGAAGAGACTGAGTTAAAGCAATCGTTACCTAATCGTAGTCATTAGATTCAAAACTTTTTTTAAAGGGTTTTTATGTAAAATAATTATATTATTTGTGTATAGAACAAAGAGTTTCAGATTCACATTCAAAGAGTGGCATGTAGATCTTAGGCCACAGGTTGCCGACCCCTAGTCTAGCCTGATGACATCAATATTAACCATCATTATTGTAAATTATATTTACATCCAAATTTCTTTTTTACTGGCTGGTTACCCGCAATTTGGTCAATTTAGATCAGTTCATTAAAATCGGTACACCAGTTTAGCTATTAAAATATATCAGAAAGACAGGCTATGGCATTTATAATGTTAATCTGGATTATTATTTATTTATACTTTATTGTACAATATAAGCGCAAACATAACTTATAGCACAACATCATTCCAAAAATTGTGAAAATGGCGATCTTATCGCTTAACGCCCAATATTAATAATCAATCCTAATCCAAAACTTGCTATCCAAGATTGATATTTTGATCTATTTTTATGTTATCGCTTGCCAATAACATATCTGTGGACAGGAAATATATGGCAATTAGGTACAGGATAGGCCGGCGGATACGCAGCTATCTAGATTGCTTGAAATCCATCTTTAGAGAAATATTATTACCATTGGCCGTTAAACAATCTCTGGCAGATAACCAAGAAAGATTCCTGCTGCTATAACGTCATAACGTGTTCCGGTTTAGAGGGTAAGGTAGCCGGTAAACTTACTTTGAATTTGCGGTGTAAATTTTTTATCATCAGGAAATCCGTCTGTTTGTTTGCCTTTCAAAATCATTTAAAAATATAACAATACAACAACTTAATACGTAACAAAACTACTTAAATGGAAAAAAGATAATAGATATAATTTAAGCAGAAATAAAATACTACATTATTACAAAAAACACACTGATAGAGTATAAGAAATATGTAATTACAAAGTAGATTCAAAAGCATAGAAATATAACATTATATTAGAAATATTAAATGCCACTCAAGAGGATAAATTTCACATTAGCCCGGCTGACGGGTCCTCAGAGGATCATGAGACGTGTCTGCTGAACTGTAAGACTGACTAAGGCTCAACTTTTGACATATTATTTTTTTGTTTTCAGGTTCATGTCTATAAACTTTAATTGTTTTCAAAAGTTTTGCTGCCATTGAGAGAAAATATGTTCGCAGTTTTTTTCGTAATTATTGAATTTCATTCACATACTGAGTCAATTACTCAATTTTGTGGCATTTAGTATTATTACTGTAATTAAGAAATTTGTTGCTTGTGTATTTCCTCTTTTCCGCAAAATTTCGCTAAATGAGCTTGAGTAAGGAGGCCACCGTTTTACTCAAGACCCTGACATGCTTTTTTGACGACTTACGACTAACTTCGCAGGTATAATTTAAGTTCGAGTTTGCTAAATCGGATAACATGCAAAATTAAACGAGGCTTATGGCAGAGGAGGTATTTCAAAACAAAACACACATTAAGTAAAACATACTTCACCTCAAACATAAGTCAGATTACCGCCCTACTAGAACCCCCAATGTCATGACTAAAATCTCTCAAATTATTATGATAATGCCTGCATATCGACAATAAAACGATAAAAATACGGCCGCGCGAAGAGACGTCATTAACTTTTAATCTATGATAATGTAATTTTGAATGTAAAATATCGACATAATGACTGATTAAAAGATAAATGACGTCTATGAATACGACCGTAAGTCTTGATTCACACGTACGACAACAATACCACTTGGTTGGGCTCAATTCTGTATATCAGTAAAATTTACACGATCTATATTTTACCACAAGCCGCGAAGATGCTATTTCTTTTTTATGTATTAAAAGCACCATCGTTATATATCCTTAACATAAGGTTACCTGGAAGAGATCGCTGTTTTGGCGATAAGGCCGTCTTTGTGTTTTTGATTTTTTTAAGTGTATTTATTTTTTGTGTATTTTGGTGCACAATAAAGAGTTACTCTATTCTATTATATTTTATACTACATCGTGATCACATCGCTACGGTATCGCAACCACCACCGACACCACAGTTTTTTTTCTACTAATTCCATCAATTTGTTCACTGAATACGTGTTCCTCTGCGAAAGCTGTGGCATTGTCTGCCTGCACTCGTGAAACGTCGCGATGTTGCAACACAAGACTAGTATATAGTTTTTATATGAGCATCAATGATCAAGTCTACATGAGTCTCCTGAGAGCAACCGTGGCAAATAGCCAATATAGGTATGTATTGCAGGCACGTCGCTGTCCTGCCGCCAGGATGTTAAGCCAATTGTGCAAGTCTACCAGCTACCCTACCCTCTAGACTGGAACATGACAGAGTCATTGTGGCAGGATTGTGGCGTGCTCCTTTGTAGAATAGACCATCTGCCTTACTGTGCCAGGCAGCTCGTAAAAGGTGAACATAGGCTTGCCGTCACTAACACCGTGACATCTGATTAGGTGGTAGAGTTTCACAGCGACTCACCCGCATTGGTACCACTGCCTTACCTATTCCTGCAGCCATAACATCATGACGTGTTCCGGTTCCGAACGTAAGGTAGCCGGTTAACTTACTTTTGCTCGAGGCTTAACATTCCGACCTCTGGTTGGCAACGCACCATTACCACCTTTGGTGTCTCTAGGCGGCGGGATTTTCTTACCATGAGGAAATCCATCTGCTTGTTTGCCTTCCAATGTTATTAAAAAAAAGGCAATGGATCTCTACCCGGACAAGTTGCTGCACAGCCATAGACCTATTTAACCTACGCTTGCCTCTTACGTAACATAGTAGACCAGGACTATTACAGGGGAAATAAAATCCTGAGTGTTGCAACTACTAGCGACTGCGCAAGCACATCTATATTTTGTCGCTACGACAACGCAACTACTCAAAACTGCGACATTGTTTACACGTTATCAATGCACGACAAACTTTTGTCGCTGCGATGTAGTACAGTTATAGTTCGTGCGAATAAAACCTAAGGCGGCAGATTCTGAACCAAAAAAGACGGCGTAGAACTCAACTGTCAGGAATTAGATAGTTCACATACGAAAGTGTTAATCGTGGTCGTCGGATTTGTCCATGAAGCTAGATTTGATGAAGGAGATTACTTTTAACAATGATCTGATTACAATTAAAAACATTGCTGACTCTCTCTAATTTACCGAACTCTCTTTTGTTTTGATTTTGATTGTTAATAATCAAATCACAAGACTCTCAAGAAGAGATGCCGGTACATTAGTCAGCATTATTTGTAACTTAACATCAGGTCTTTGTTAAGAGCGTAATCTGCAGTAAAAATATAGCTTCATGCCCTTACCCTGACATAAAGAACTTTTTATTTCACAAACTATTTTTTAATTCGCTATACAAGAATGCGAGAATCAAGACTTTGTACCGTTAACCGATTGAGTTGAACTTAAGCGTACACATTTGGTTGATTACAATAAATGATTAGATAGGAGACATTATCATAAATCCATATGTACTAAGATAATGAATGCGACAGTCTGTCTGTCGTTTACGCTTTCATGGCTAAGTGGTGCCAATAATATAAAACTTGATGTGCATAAATAGCTTCAGACTGGAGTTCATAGACTACTTCTTTTTTTCAAATCGAACCACAAAGTAATATGGATGGAGAATGAATACTTGTATGACAATCATCTTGAAGTTAACCAAAGTTGCTGTCTGCTGTTACTATTCTAACAAAGCGGGAAAATTAGTAGTATAATGAATAGAACTCTCAAAGGAAGTCAATACAGTGAAAGAAAACTTGTTTAAAAAAGTATATTTTTATCCTATATCTTGCTTTTGACGTTACTTCTTATAATATCAAGACCCATGTTAACTGCATCTATAGCGGTCCCCGGGGCACACATAACTCCGTAACCGCCATGTCCATAGCAGTGAACCACCTTAGTCCCTTCAATCACTTCAGGCTCCACCCTCACTGGAACCCTATGCGGTCGTAGTCCAACTCTATGTGAAACTATTTCAGCATTTTTCAAGGCTGGCAACATCTGACAACAACGCTCAAAAATGGCCGCTGCGTCATGTTTACAAACTTCCCTATTGTAACTGTCATATTGCCGGCAACCTCCCAAAGTTGCCACGCCGTCCATACCAGGTATGACATATGTGTCGTAATCGCCATAAAACGCCGATTTTAGCCAAGGGACCCTGGCCTTTATAACCTGGCCCCTTACTGGCACTAAATCGTGATCATTACACAGATATTTTGCACCAAGTCCTGTGCAATTGAAAACTAAGTCATACTGTCCTGACAGGGAAGCAAAACTTTCTATTTTCTTGTTGATAATTTTCCCGCCGTTTTTGAGAAAAGATTTTTCTGCCCATGGTAAAAAGCGGTCGCTTCCGATTTTTATTGTGGAGAAATAGGAACCATACTTCCATCCTTCTCCGCATATTTTTAGCTCATCTTCATCTACAGGTCTATAAATTGGTACGAGGTCTTCAATAAGATGATTTCTTGTAACGTGGTAGTTTTCCTTTGAAAAAATATAACTAGAAAGAGCTAGAATACCAGCTTCGGGACCTTCTGGTGTTTTAAGGATTTCTTGCCAATAATACCAGGAACTGTCTATCCACCGTTTTGTGATCTCTGCAGTAGGTCCTCTGAAACTAGTGCCAGGTCTAAATATCCCAGCAGCGACACAGCTAAGGGTATCCTCTTTAAACGTGTCAGCAATGAGGGTGACATTGGCGTGTTTGATTTCTTTCTCCAGGACTTTGATGAGTGTCATCCCGACAATACCGCCCCCAATAACTGCGATCTTTGGTCGCGAATCCATTGTTATCTGAAGCAATGATAATATAATTGTTAATTATATTCAAAATAAAAAGCATTTTTGTTTCAGTCCGGCGTCAAACTTGACTTCTTGAGGATGCGGATTCGACATCCGAGTCGGGCAACAAAAAATAGAAACTATGTATTTTCAATTTTCTAATAAAAATAACGTTTGGACATGTGCCCAGTTGACGATAGGCGTGCCACTTTTCTCATTTGTCTTTGGTTAGTCGTGGTAGGCCTGGTTGTACCTCTGCCTACTCCTTCGGAGATATGGGCGTGGGGATATTTTTTATGAGTTAGAAGTTCAGCCATGTCCCATAGTGCGATAGCCAACCGAGCAGTTATCAAATTCCTAGCTATATTTTTTATTAGAAAATTTATTAAACACATTTTTGAGATGCCTGACTTTGGAATATAACGCGGGACGTCATGTTGCCAGCTCCAACACCAAACCACTTGACCACAGAGATCATTACATTGAAATTCTTTATTACCGCATATCATCAGAAAACACTAGAGTTGTTCGTTAACCAGCAAGCTAACAAGGTAAACATTACTAAACTAGCTGACCCGACAGACGTTGTACTGTCCTAGCTTTAAATGTTGCTTCTTTTTCGTATGCCAGTATCGAACACAACAATAAATAATTGCTAAATTGGCTATCAATACTTGGCTAAATTGGTTTATTCGTTGATCAATGGAAATAACGAATCATTTGTATATTATAAGATACTAGCTGTGCCGACGAAGTGCTTTCCACCCGTTCAGTTTGGATGGGAAAAATAAAATTTTGTTTTTCCTAATTGCCTCGCAGTTGAACGGGATAAAAATTATATCCTATATTTCTCTTGGTTCTAAGCTCTTTTTCTCATCCATTTCCAAACAAATCGGTTTCGCCATTCTTAGGTTATAAATAAAATAACAAACTGACTTTGATAGATAAGTAGATATAGAGATAGAAGATAAACAACTAGAAGCACAAAGAAAAATTATATTTGTTGCTAACTTCTACGTAACATTAATTTTTTGGTGTAATCTATACATTTAAAAGATAATAGATGGAAAATTTAAGATTGAAATTATAATTTTTATCTCTTACATAACTCTATTAATTGCTTCCGCGGGCCGTGAGAGTGTTTTATTTAAAAACGGCTATAGAATTCATATAGGATCACGACAAGTGCCAGGGCACAGTAATAGGTAAAGCAGAAAGGTCACACATCAAGCTACCTACTAGTAGAGTCTATTTAATGACAGAGTCTAATTTTTAACCCCCAACGGAAAAAGAACATCTACACGCCCATATCCCCGAAGACGCCACGTCAAAGGCACAACCAGGGCACCCACGACTAGCCAGACACTAAGTCCCACAATGTGATAGGTGGCAAGCCTATCGCCAACTGGGCACATTTTCAATCCCGAGAAACATTGTTTTTTATTAGAAAATTGGAAAAACCCAATTTTTCTTTTTGTTGCCCGACCTAGAATTCGAACCCGGGACCTCATGCAGTCAAGTCTAGCAACTGAACCGCTAGACCACAGAGGCGATA
>NJDD01008658.1:23136-41082 GCA_002245505.1 Calephelis nemesis
TTACATCATACATGTTGATTTTGTTGGGAGCTATTTACAATGTTTAATTAGGTACTTACCTAAGTATAGTAATGTTTAAAAGTATAAAAGTAGAAGTAGATAAAAGTAGGTAGTGTGGCCTTCTGTACCAATCGTACCAATTTATACCTAATTGGGAAATATTATATAAGTACTTGAACGTTTCCAAACACATATATGTTTAGATTTTGTCTGTTTGTTGGTTTCTGTGTACACAGCGCCGGATGGTAAGCATCTACTGTGTTCTGGAGTCTCATAGAGCAGCGGTCGGCAACCCGCGGCACGCGGGTCATTTGCGGCCCGCCGACGTTGTAACTAAGTTATAAATATCAAAATAAATGCATATAAGCGATCCACAGTCGACCGTATACTATACGGCGTATAGTGTAGATTCAGCCTTAAGAACAGGCTTCTCTGCGCCCATTTTCTTTTGAAGTTATACTTCTTTTGGCGCGTTAGGAAAAAATGATGAGGGTAAATTTTTACGATGCGCGCGCAAACCGTCACGAAAAACCGACATGATGAAGTTAGCTATAGATAACATTTTAGTGTTTATTAAATATTAAATAAACTTTATTTAACTAAATAATGCATTATAATAAAACTTTAAATGTATTGCATACCTTTTTTCTATGGCTAGTGTCATTTTGTCTACAAATGTAAAATAAGGCAAAAGATAAAATTTTAAAAAGATTTTTATCTTTTTACGCCGAAAAAGTATAACTTCTATGTACACACACAATTTTTTTTCTATCGGATATGATCAATTATGCGTAGGTATATTTATCTTCTAGTGTTAAGTTCACAAGCGTGGCCCACCTTTCGTTTATTTTGCCGCCGGCATTTGCCTGCTGAATGGTTGCCGACTGCTGCCATAGAGTATAGATGATATAGATACGTTGCCGTCCTATGATCATGGTGTTAGCGCTGTGTTAAAATATGTTCTCCTCTTTCGAGCTGCTAGGCTGCCATGCTTAGTCTATGCTACACAGAGGACACGGGTCACCAAAAACCATCTTATTAATAAACACGTAGTAAAATAATCCAAGGTTTGACCTCGTATTTGGATTGAAAAATTACAATGTTGTTTTTCTTCGTTTTCTCATAGTTGGTCGGGATAAAAAAGTATCCTATCTATCTCCTGACTCTAAGCTACCTTCCCATCAACTTTCAAACAAATCGGTTCAGCCGTTCTTGGGTTATAAATAGTCTAACAAACTGACTTTCTTTTATGTACTCGTATATGGAGATACAAGGTTAACAACTACACAAAGAAAAACTACATTTGCTGCTAACTCCTACATAACACCATTTCGTTGTTGTCATTTATACGCGTACCGTCTTGTTAAAAAACGTGGCGTAAAGTACTCCAAGGTTCAACCCGGTTTCATAGTTTTCATTACAATGTAATACAGACTACAATGTTGACTTAATTTAACTCCTGCCTTAGTCCGTATTTATTAGTAAGACGGTTAAGCTTCATTGTTATAAAAAACCTCTTAATGCTATTTTATGTTTATCTCCTTTTTTCGTAAAACAATTTAAGAATCACATACATTTATTTATCTGCCTCTGTCTACCTCTTCGGGGATATGGGCGTGAAGATACTTAGCTGTTTCTTTCGTAAATGTATAGTTTTTCAAACTTGGCAGCTGCATATAATTGTAATATTGGCCCTTTTCACACGACATACCTACTTAGATACGTACTTTTTAATAATTCAAATCTTATTTTAACAAGTAACATCCATCGAGAAATTTCGACATACTTGGTGTTTAGTTATTCAAACCGGAATTAAAACTTGTTTTGTCTAAAACATACTTTAACACGTAAATTTTACAAACATTTGTTATTGCGTTTAAGATATAATAAGATATCAGAACCACTTAGATAATTCAAAATTTGCACCACCTGTATTCTAGAAGATGGATAAAATTTTTTATTCACTATTTAATTTTTAAAATAGCCATTATATAATGACTAGCCGACCTAGCCTAGACCTTCGTATCACCTGAAATTACCAATAGTTTGGATAGGAAAAAATTAAGTTTTATTTTTTTTTTCTCTGCAATTTTCCCGGTTTTCCTAATAGTAACCAACACAACAAAAAATAAGCAAAATTGGTGTATCCGTTCAGAATATGCGATGACCACGCGAAATGGCGATTATTTAATTTTTATAAATATAAGTAAATAAATTTATTACTCACGTAATGTGCTTCTTATTCTAGATGTATCGAAGACTAAGAGTCAAAACAGCTGTGAACCTTTATAATAAACACAGAGAACTGATAACTAGACTACCAGATATATAACTACTGATAACAAACAATAATATTACATGTTAGTTACCATGTGATCTACGTTTTATAAATGGTAATAGACTGTTTACGAGAGACAAATTGTATGCTGTGGTCTGTGCTGTGGGACCGCTGCGTATTATTAAATAACGTCACATGTGTGTCAATTAGTCCAAAAGTCAAGGTTATATTATTTAAATTTTATTTCTTGCTAGCTGTTGCCCGCGGCGTTGCCAACGTGTTCCTACAAAAACATTATTTTGGCATAAAAGCTAAGTATCTTAAATGTTAATGCAAGTTACAGTCTATATTTGTACTAAATTTCATGAAAATCGATCCGTCAGTTTTTGCGTGAAGAAGTAATAAACGAACAGGCAAACTTTTAGGTACATTTATAATACTCGTATTAATAGGATAGGATGCAGTTCAGGAAATATAGATTTATTAGTTTTATTTTCTAATATCAAAAAAAGATAAAGCAAATGTATTGTCTGATTAAAAATATACTCTTCACATCTGTTGGAAAACATTAATGATAATTTGACCGCCTCGTTGGTTACGGGGCTAGGGGATACGTCAGTCTCCACCGAACGTCGAGACTCAGGTTCGATTTCCCACGAGGACAGACGTTTTGTGATGAATGATGTACATTTAAGTGTTACTATGTATTAGAACCCATAACACAGGCATATAATTTGCTTGTGCTTGTGTTACGGATGTTAGTTACAGATTCTAATACATAGAAATACTTAAATAGATACCAGAATAAATTGAATAATCACCCAGACCGGGAAGTGCAGACATCTTAATGTTCATCACACAAATGGCTGCCCTCGTCGGGTATTGAACCCGAGCTTCTGATCAAACACTGATATACAAGGAATTGTCGGCCGATCGCCCGTAGATTCACGTTTAAGTACAACGTAGGTACGCCAATTTTAACTAATCTATATACCTTTATAAAAATAATCCCCAATATATATAAAAATCCATTTCGTGTGGCCATCGCATCACGTCTAAACGGATGGATCAATTTTACTTATTCTTTTTTTATTGTATTAGACATAGTCAGGAGAAGGTTTTTATGAAGATAAATCCGGGAAAATTGCAAGAAAAATGGGAAAACTTTTTTTATTATGTAATCTGTTAGTTGCTGTTAATAATAAGCGATACGAAAATTGCTGAATCGGCTATTCATTAAATAAATAAAATAACGACGTCTTCCTAAGGTTACATAGGTTTTCGATAAAAAAATATTATTTTTAAATACTCCCTTTGGAAACTGCCTGTCCAGTAAGTAACTTACGTAGTTGAAGATCATAATTTAGGTACCTACCTCATTCCAATAAAATACTTCTTTAATGTTCTAAACTAGGGACTTAGATATTTATTCGGTTATAAAATTCCATTAGATGTTAACATTTCCTGCATTTCATATAAAAAAAACAATGGCATGGAATTAAAAGTTTAAATGAAATAAATGAATTATTGCATTAACAGGGTTACTCTTAAATCTCGATTTCATGCAAATTGGAAATTGGAATCGTATAAAATTTTAGGTACTTACTCTTAAACACAGTATTGTTTACATTTAATTATTCCAAAAAACACAACGAATCTATATCAATACGAACGAATTAACTAGGTAGGTAATTTTTGTGTTTAGTTTTCAATCACGCTTCAACATCAATTACCATCAAACTGGAACTTTAAATTTAATAAGGACGTAGATATATTTATATCCATAGGTAGTCTATCACGCTGAAGAAGGTATAATTTTCTTTTACTTTTATTTACTTTTTATCCAGGTTCCATAACGGTTTCGCAGTGGAGATTTAAAACCTTATCCTAATAGCTAGTACTTACATGATAGTAAAAACTTTATAAGTTTCTAGGTTCCTTGCGTCTAGTTAAGATAAATTGAAATAAGCGAAAAATCCAGAAAAAAACAATAACATGTTCTTACGTTTTCTTTTCCAGATCCTCGACCTCAACGAAAAAACTATAATCAACTAGCCTCAAATGAAAAGTTAGATAACAGACAGACAGATATTCATATAGAAGAAGCAGGTGTAGATTCAGATGCGAGTAGCACCGACATAGACGAGCGAGAAACTCGTGGAGTTTGTCCGCCATGTGCGCATGACCGATATAACAACAACGTCAGGCGGCACACCCACGATGACTTTAGCGACGACACAGATTACGGTAAGATATTGTTAACTTTTACAAATGTATTGTACCAATAATTCTGGTAACATTGAATTTTTACATAGACAATAAAGGATTAATGTCAATTATTGACATTAAATTGATTTGACATTTACGACAATTGTCAATTTTGACAATGACAAGTGACAACAAAATGAAATCAGAGTTGCGGAAGTACTAAGTAGGTGTTTACGAATACTATTTAGGTTTTTTTAATTATTTCGTGACTAATACCAGATACTGGAAATCACAATCGAATAAATAAATCACAGGCGTTTTCGAATAGTTATATTTTGTATTAGGTGTTACAACAATATGACTAACTTAAAATCAGACTTGGACCAATATTTATTGCAAAATGAGAACCGAAGAAGTTATAAAATAAGTTTACCATTCTCAACACCTACTTTCTTCTCTAGAAGTAATGATGAAACACCTAGCAGTAACAGTTCTGATGAAACATGGTTTCAAAATGTGCAAAAGGAATACTTTACCTTGGTAAGTAGAATTTTAAAACACTTACATGTAATGAACTATTGTACAATGACAAAAGTGGGTTATCAGTAATTATTATTTGAACTTGTTTCAGACTCGAATGCAAAGGTTTATGGGATTCGGCATATGCCTGTTTTTTGGAATATTGTGTTTTATACTCTCTTTTATTTATATACCAGTATTATTACTACAAGCCCGCAAGTTTGCCCTGCTTTTTACATTGGGTAGTCTTTTCTTCATATTAAGGCAAGTTATAACTGTTTAATCAAGTGTTTTTTTATGTCAAGAGAAGGTTCTTACGAAAAACAAACCGGGGAAAATAAGGAAATGCTTAAGTCCAACAACTTAGTGAACTTTGTATTGCTTGATGTTAATGTCAACCTTCTCTTGACAATAACTAACACAAAAAAAGAATTAGCAAAATTGGTCCATTAGTTCAGGTGTGATGTGATGGCCAAGTGAAATAAAGATATATTTAGATATAGTATTAGTTTTGTTGACTAACACACATAAGATCGTCACCAGTCGATTTCCTAGATGGGGCAAGTTGATACAGAGATTGAGAAAAACATACATTGTAGGTTTAATTGGGAGCCTCATGCCTTCGACTTTTTGACTTGCCTTGCATTTCGCTCTAAATAGTAGCAAACTAGTAGAAAAAGTACTAGAATAATCTATCAAGTTAAAGACATAAGACTGTTTGCTTTATCATTTTTTTAGAATCTCTAGGGGACGGCAGCTGCCATTCTTGCCCCCCCTTGGCGACCCCCTGGAACACACATGTCACAAATCATTTGTACACAAACTAATTGTGTAAAAATTTATTTTTTGATTGTGACAATCTATATAAACATTTAATGATTAAAGAAGCATGCCAAATTAATTTTTTAATTTCTGTCATGGATTCAGTTTATTTATCATTAAGAATGTCATCTAACCTAAGGTATTAAATGTGAATTTGAAACATACAAGTTTAAGAAACTAGTAAAAAGTTATTGATATGCAAATAAGACATGTTAAGTAAACAAAGTACTGTTAACATTACCATGTTATCTTTCCTTTGTAAAATGAATATAGAGCAACAATGCTAAATGTCAGTCACTGGTGCAAGCCAACATAGAACTACTACATTTACAAAAGAAATGAGATTTAACTACTTTTTTTTAAATTGATCTCTTCTTCTGGAAAAGATCTTAATTTTTTTTAAGTTTTTAAAACAAACCACACATACTAAAGATGATTTTTACCATCTATAGACACTAAAGATGTTAACGGTAATGGATATTTATGTAATGCCATGATATTTTTTTAATTTTAATGAGGTGATACTATCAAATATTCTTGACTTCATTATTAGTGAGACAATAACAATAATAACTTAAAAAGTAATATATTCTAGCAACTTGAAACTCTTTTTTTACTATTACTACAAAAAAAACATTTCCAATTTTATATGCGATTGACTCTGTGAACCAAGGGGGCCACTGTCAGCATTTATTTCTTGAGTACCCAGTTTTAATACCCGGGTTAGTAAAAATAAGCTTGCCCGGGATTGGATTTGTGCCAAGTTGGTGATAGGCTGGCCACCTCTCATATGGTTAGTGTCTATATCACTTCCTTTGGGAGTCGGTTCTTGAAAAAAAGATAGCCGCTGTTTGAACCCAGATCTTTAGCTATATGCATATAAAATTCCATTAAAATCGGTTTAGCAATTTAGCCGTGAAAGAGCAACAGTATATTATATACAATGGGTAGACAGACATTTACATTTATAATATTAGGTATTGATGTGAACACATAATAATAACAGCTTTCTTTTACAGCTTCAGTTTCCTCTATGGACCATGGGCTCACCTGAAGTCACTATTTTCAAAAGAAAGAGCTCTAACTACCTGTGCTTATGGCTTCACGCTAATAGCAACATTGTACTGCGCCCTACACTTGCAAAGTACACCATTGACGGTGATATTCGCAGTGGCTCAAGTCCTAGCACTTATGTGGATGATGCTAGGCTCAGTTCCCGGTGGTGCATCTGGCATGAGGTTCTTTGGTAGCATGTTCAAGTCGTCAGTATCAAATACACTGCCTATTTAACATATGTTAAAAATATTCCAGTACTTTTGTGATAGAATGATTGTGTTCTTAAGATGTGGTGTCTAAACGAGTAGCACTAAATAATGGTACATACGATACAGTGATAGCAGCTAAAATATTCATCATAATTCAAAATGTGGTGTATGGATGAATATTTAATAAATGCTCAAATGTGCCAAATGGTTTAGTGCTTCTACAAATAACTATTCTAAACATTGTCGTGTCATTTAAGTTTAGTGTTTATATATATAGGTGGTAACTCTGTTAAGCACCAACTAAACTTATTTTAAGTGCATACTTTCTTTTTTTAAAAGAAGTGTTGGAACATTTTAGAAATGTCAGGTTATTCCGTCAACTCTTGACGTTTTAATCAACATTTTCTGAGGATTAAAAGTCTGTAGAAATGTGTGCAAACTAATCTGACAGCACTAAACGTATTTTGTCTCTTTCTATTACTATTGTTGGAAAAAGATAGCGAACTTAAAATCAGTTTAGTGTGTGCGTATCAAAATTACAACCATTATCTTTGTATCATAATTTTATTTCTTATTTTGTCACTTTAAAATAAATTTAACCATTCACATTATTCAATTTTACCAATGAATAATATGAAATGAGTGACCAGAACTGTGTTACAGTTCAGTGAGAATCCTCAAAAATCATCTTTTTCATTGGCTTTTATTCCAGTTTGTTTACTTTTACAAAATTTTAAAGACTCGTTTTTGTGATCGTTTAAGCAAGACAAAGCAAATAAGGTCACTTATATATTTGTACAGCGAAGGGTTTTTCTTGCGAGTCAATGGTCTGGAGTGGAATGGGTAGGAGACAATCACACACTGTATGTGGACACCTACGTTAAACAATAAGTGTATAAAAAATCACAATAAATAAAACATTTATTGAACTTTTTTTTTTTATTGAACATTGTTAACTAATAAAGTTAAATAAGTATATTTAGATTTATGTAAAAAGACAAAAAAGTATTCAAAATAACCAATACTGGAGCTAACACTTATTGGGTTGCAGTTTAAAAGCTACAATCAAATGTAACAAAGCAAAAAATTATACTTATGTACAACACTTTTCCTATTAAGGTTTTTGTTCCATCGTTCGCAAATATTTCCAGCTGATGTTCAGCTCAGAAACTTTTTCATAGTACGGAAAAGCCGACCTAATTACATACTGGTATCTCAAATGTATTTTATATTATAGTTAGGTCAATTTCTAGAATAATAAATTATTACGCACAACTCTTTACTTTGTAACTAATTTCTTTTAAAAAGGGTGATGTATTTTTAATGTAATGAAAATTGTGAAGGTGAGACTTTTTAAGGTTTTCAATAAAAATCTTAATTATTTACAATTTTGTTTTATTTATTCTTAGAAAATACAAAACAACATATTGCCAACTTAATGCAAAGATATTATCAAAGTATTACATATGAAGGTACCCCTAAAACACTCCGGTGTGGTGTTAGATATAGTGGTCCAGTATTGGAGTTGGTGTGAGTCCTCGGGTTTAAATGTTGTTGAGGCCCGCAAGTTGAGTAGTATAACTCTTTTAAGTGTTTCTATTTTACGTATAACTAAAAGGTGTAAAAATGCATAGAAATAGAAAATCGTTTATTTCACATAGGTACTTACACCATAAGCAGGTACATGAAGCACTTTTCATGCGTCTAAGCAACGTGTTACTAAATAACCCGTAAAAATACAATTATCTAGATTCTAGTCGAACCGGCGAACTTTGTATTGCTTGACGTTAACAGTTACTAACAATTTGTATGGAAAACAAAGTATTCCTTTCACCGGCTTTTCTCTTCATACGATCCTTCTCGTAACAAGGGGCCATCCATAAATTACGTTACACGTTAATGGGGGGGTGGAGGGTATCATCTTAATGTGACAAGGAGCAGGGGGGATCGAAAACCTTGTGACGTCACATTATAATAATTACTAGAACACGAAATTTATATGTGAACTAACTAATTTCAATTACTCCAACGTTGGTCATTAGTTTAATATCAACAATCAATATGGAAACAACATTTAACATGCAAAAACTTCTATTACTTTCTCACTTTTAATGCAAAGCTGGAAATACCTATGTACTTTATGTAAACAGGTTAGAATTCAGTGTTTAATAAAAAACCAGCCATCACTCTATAATAAGTTTATAAAATGTGTGACGTCACATTAGAGGGGACGGGGTTCTAAAAATGTGACAAGGAGGGGGAAGGGGTCGAAAAGTTCTAAAATTCGCTTGAGGTAATTTATGGATGGCCCCCAATAACGAATTCAACAAAAAGGACCACACGAAATGAAGATTCATTTCTAGCTAAATAAATTACCAAAGCAAAAAAAAACGTCAACCCTTCTAAGCTACGCCTACGTACCTATTTTACTTGATAATTGTCTACTTTAATAGTTTTCCTATTTTACATACGTAAATGTTTGCAACCTCAATACAAGAATGTCATACTCCTTTCGGCTTTACGGGCAGTTTAGTAACACCGGATCGGAAGGCAGAGACACACTGAGAAGTGTAAGACTTAGTGTCTTCCGCTAGTCGTGGGTACCTTGATTGTGCTTGTGCCTCTGCCTACCCCTTCGGTGATATGAGCGTAAAGATACTTTTTATTCAAACACATAATTTGGGGTAGGTTGGTGGTCGGTAGTCAATCCCCAATGATCAGTAAACCAATGTATGAACAGTGACCTCTGGCCACGATACGCTGGCCAAATGTGTACTTCGTCCATGTTGATATCTAAGATTTCCTACACGCTCTAGGAACAGAGGTTAAATATATTTTATCAGTTCAACTGTTTCTGAGTTACCTGCATTTTTTACCAATTAATTCATGCAATATTCATATTTTTAAATGAAGAAACACTTGTACTGTTTTACGTAAAACATGTTTGGAAGTTTTACCAAGCGCCGACTATGGAAAATATTAAATAATTCATACAAATTTAATACTAATACAATTATAATAGTAAGAGAATACTGCAACAGACTAAAAGCCAATGTTTGTTGCTATCTGATAGCTTGGATTTTCAGCTTGTAAATAAATAAATATCCCTGAACAAGTCACACAAATTGAATCTTACCCCAAATAAAATAAGCAATACAACATAGAATATGTTTCTCTTATATGGGTGTGTTAGTTGACAAATCTAACACGTAGAAATACTTAAATAGAAACTGGACTAAATTGAATAAACATACAGACCCGCAACTGCAAAGATGTTCATCACACAAATGACTGCCCCCGTCGGGAATCAAAACCGAGCCTCACGGTTGGTTGGAGTTAGGCGTGTTCGCAGCTCCTCGATCAGCGAGGCGGTCAAATTATGCTCGTCTTATGGGTTATATTCAATGATACTTATACACAGTTACTTAAACAAAAGAAAAATTAAAACATGACACCCGTGGTGGTTCGGGTCTCCTGTGTAGAATAGACCATCAGTCTTCCTGCCAGGCAATTCGTAAGAGTAAAAGAGAGTAACCAATCAGACCACTGGTAGTAGTTTGCCGCGCTGCAACTGTTCCAGGTAGGGATCCACCGCCTTACTAATTCCTGACTCCATGACACTGTCATGTTCCGGTCCGGAGGGTAGGACTAACATCTTGGCAACAAGACAGCTGCGCACCTTCAAAATCCATGGTCTTTAAAGGCCACGGTTATCTATTTCCAATAGGAGAGCCTAGTACTTGTTCGCTATCACATAATTATCAAAACTTAATATTTACTTACATGAAAACCGTCACTTATTTTCAGACGAGGCCCTGACGTGCAATGTCTGTGACCGAGCATTCTCCACGCGTCGTCAACTCAGTGATCACCAACAGAAAAAAAGACATTTCGGGTACGTATGTACTATCAGACACTATAATATCTAGCATTATTTATTGGATGAAACTAAGAGTAGACCCATATTTATCAGCAACGCATCATGTTTTTTCGTCACCTTTCCTTTTTGTCGTTAAAAAGAGCCCAATTTTCTCGAGTGAGGATGATACTGGAAATGCTACAGCTCGCAGCGCAATCTTCAAGACGATCAACGATACAGACAAAATGCGCTGGCTGCATATCCCCGTTTCCGAAATGCCAATCAATTTTAATCTACGATTTATCTCTTATCGTAACAACCTACCCGCTGTTTAGTAGTTTTCAGCGGATTAGACTTATTTAACCGAATTCATCTTAAAAAGCTCTCATATAAAGAAAAATCTTTGATTAGCGTTTCGGAAACTCTCATCATAATTAGCATCCTTTCGTCGCTAATCGTTAATTTAAAACTGGGATAATAAATTATTAAATCTTTAAAGTCGCGTACGATCTCCTTTTCTATGCTACGGAATGCGACATTGCGCCCTCTAGCGGTAGCATGCTGAAGCACAAGCGAAACACATGCGATATACGGTTGAACACATTGAACGAAATCCGTTAGCACATAAGGTTCAATTCAACCTCCTCTTAGACGGATTTCCAATGTCCAAGGAATCTAAATGACCTACAGGCAACTGGTTTCTTTCCTGAGGCTGGGATATAATCTGTGATGTGATGTAAGGCCTGGTATTGTGATCCAGTAAATAAAGAAGAACACTACAATATTGAGCACTGACGTTGTAACAGCAGTGGCTACATCCATACTTATAAATGCGAAAGTTTGTTACATTTTCACGGTTAAACAGGTGAACCGATTTTGATGAATTTTGAGATGCATATAGTTTAAGACTCGAGTTCAAACCTAGGCTATTTTTTTCAAAAACCTATCTGCCAATAGACTTTGTATAATGGATGACGAAAGTTTGTATGAAAATATATTTTACACTGAAGAAATTGCGGGTACATAAGTTTCCAAAAAAATTAGTAAACTTTAGACTGGCTTTGACCATACCTTATCTCGTTTTGATCATATCCTGATATTGCAGCTTTTTCTGGTATCTCACACTACATATATTACTGCGGCTGGCTCTTCATTCAACACAGAAACACGATAATGGCAAGCATTGACGCAATGCCACATGGATAGGAAATGCAGTGGGACCTATCAGGACGAGGTCTACATTAGTACATACTTCACACAGGTTCAAGCAAGCTTCTCTACTTATAACAATATTGTAGAAGCTTAAATAAGTTACATATTTATTGAGACCGTATAATAATTACATACATACATATCTTCACGCCAAGTCCCTTACGAGGAAGGCAGAGCGTATCGAGTGTCAGATCTCACGATCCTGACAACGCCACGCCGGTTTCGGAGACTAATTATTATGTATTATTTCAGTTGCAGTTCATGCGACAGTTTGTTCCCGTCGCTAATGGCGCTGGAACATCACAAGGAAGAGTTCGAGCACTGGAGCGACTCGTGCTGCTCGTCAGAACCCGAATCCGAGTCCGAGGCCCACGAAGACCGCCACCGTTTACTCTAATGCCACCATCTCATTGTTGCCGGGAACAGGCCCTCACATTTGGGCACTTTTGTATAAACTCAGATATAATGTGTACGAATCCAGAAATAACTGTTTAAAAAAAACAATATTTCTAAGAACAAGTGAACTTATACAAGGGCCGTAAAACTACATAAGCCGACTCCAATTACTATATTACTACGTCGTGATTTGATTGATTTGATAATTATTTTTTCGAAAGATAGCTAATTATTCCGATATGGTCAGTCCCACATATTTTATCAACGTACCGCTAATGGTTTTGAGTTATTGATACTATTATAAATGCGAAAGTCTATCTCCCTGTACGTTGCTCTTTCTAGAGGAAAATGACTATACATATTGCTAAAGCTCGGAATTTAAACATACGCTGTTTTTTTCCAAAAATTAAACCTAAATTACTATAATAAGTTAAAGTTAGTAAATTGTAGCCATTTACGCTGAAGAAGTAGAATGGGAATCAGTTACTGAGGGCGGTATTCCCAAACAATTATGACTTAGAGACCTTCAAGAAAAGAGCGTACTCATTTCTTAAAGGTCAGCAACGCATCTGTGATACCTACTCCTGGTGTTGCGGATGTCCGTGGACGGCGGTGATCACTATCCATCGGGTTAGTCCACCTATTTATACTATTAGTTATGCGATATAACAAAATGGACAAAAATGTCCAATTAATTTTAACTGCTCGATTAATTTTAGTCAGATATGTCCATGTAGTTATACGAAAACTTGTGTGACCCACTTGCTCGTTTGGAGGCAATCTTGTATAAAAAAAAAAATATAAACCCTTGTCGAATCATGATAAAATAAAAGAACCATCTAAATCGTTTCGTTATTGGCCGAGTAATCGCATATCCAAGAAAAAACAGTGGAATTGGTAACTTCCTGTTTTAGGAGTCGATTAAAATTAACCAGTAGGGTTACTCTTGAAGCTCGATTCACGCAACGTTGGAAATTGGAATCGAATGTCATTTTAGGTACTTTTGAACACAATTCCCCGTGTTGGTCTGGGCTCCTTTGTAGAATAGACCATCTGCCTTCCTTGCCAGGCAGCTCGTAAAAGGCGAGCATAGGCTTACCGTCACTAACACCGTGACATCTGACTAGGTGGTAGAGTTTAGCAGCGACTCGCCCGGATTGGTCCCACCGCCTTACCTATTCCTGCCGCCATAACGTCATGACGTGTTCCGGTTCGAAGGGGTAAGGTAGCCGGTAAACTTACTTTTGCACGAGGCCTAATACCCCGACCTCAGGTTGGCAACGCACCATTACCACCTTTGGTGTCTCTAGGGCTCCGAAATCCGAGTGTATTTTAAAGATATAGAGTTGTTATTACATAATTAATCATTTCGCTTAAATTTACATTAGGTCGGCCAATTTAAAAATAAAAGTAAAAAAGAGTAAAAGTGTCCAGCCCAAGCGCATAATTTAAATATATACTATAACATACTGTTTTTTGTTACGTATTTCTTTATCATAAAAAACGCAAGGAATCCATACAAATTTATGGGTGGATGCAGTGGATTTTTATCGGCGAAAATTTCGCACGGGTGGACTACTTCTCTTTTATTATGCATAATCAATTTAAAAAAAATCGATACCAGTTGCGTAGTGTTAAAGATCGCATACCTAGGGACAGCCGAAAGCGACTCAGTTTAATACTATGTTATGATAACTCAAAAATCAAATGATAAATTAATATGGGACCAACCTCAGAATCATAACCTACCTTTCTAAAAAAGAACCATTAGAATCAGTTTGGGCGAGTAATCGGGTAACGTACAAATTAAAAACAGTCGAACTGAGAACTTTCTTTTCTTGGAGTTGGAGTCGCTTAAAAATATTTAACTTGAGAAATTACCATTTGTTAAAAAATTGGATCAATAGTTTGACATAGCCAAAGTTAGGCCAGGGTGCTATTTTGGAATTTAAAAGGGTTTGAATATCATTGATAATAAAATTAATATTCGATAAGAATTGAATAGAAATAGCGATCTGTATAGCATCAAGACGGCGTATTGCGTACCTACACAAGTGTAATTTAAACATATTTCTTTGGAAAGTTTATCACAAATAACAAAACACCATGATACTTCAAAAAAGCACCCGATGTTATCATTTTCATAGGATATCGTGTTGTGTATAGTCTATTAATTATTTTAACAAACGAGTACTGAAAATGTTTCTAGCATATTTCCGATACTGACAAAGATGTAGCGTTAGCGTTACGCCTTTTTTCTCATTTTCAAATTGTAATGGCGCGTTCTAATTAGTTGAATTTAACCTTATGTTGGTATGTGGACCAATATAATTCAGTATTTTTTTGGCACTCGTTTGTTAAAAAATCATAGTACAGTAACAACAATAGTATTAAGATATTTTCTATTTACATTGTCAGAAATTTGTTAACGTCTGTGTTCATGCCCGTTCGTGCCGTCGAGCTGGCAAGAACTGGGCAAATCGAGCTAGTTTGTACAATACAAAATTGTACATTACTGTCAGTACATTTTGTCATTACTGTGTCAAATTGCCTATAATAAGTGATAAGATTGCTAAATACTAAAAGAATGAATACGGACCCTTTTACCGAACGACGAAACGATACGAAAATTTTGTTTATAGTTTATACAAAAGAAGACATCTCAAGAACAAACCCGAAGTCAAAATGAAGTAAATTATTTATATTTGGTTGCCAAAGGCCTTACTATGATGTAGATAATAAGAACATCAACTCCTTCAGAACCTACAATAAGTAATGTAGTGCTAAGAACCATCTTGGATCACATAAGCTTTCAAACACAAAAATCCGAATCGAAATCATAAGTCAGGGTGCCACAGACAGAGACACAATCAAGCACGCAAGCACTCGCACGCGCAAATGTATAACACCCCTCTTATTCCATCGGGGTTTAAAAAAGGTTTTTAACAATAATGTTTTACTGACAATTAACTTATCTTGACGTTCACCGGGTGAGCATGATATCAAAATCATTTATCCCAATGTATAAAAATCCAAATATAGCACCCGTTATCTTCCCCTGATTCAGACTGTTTGGGACCCACCAAGTGTAGAGAAACAAATTTTTTTAAGACTGATTCAAATTTTGAACATAAAAAATAATAAAATGAGCGGGTTAAGAAATTGAAGAGTTTTTTTGAGAGAGTTTGAACTTTCTAGTCAATGTAAAACTATTATGTTACAGAGGTTATTATTAGAGTTAATAATAACATTTCGTGGGCTTCATTTTCAAACCTTGTAACTCCAAAATTTTCGAAATGTTGATTTTAATGTCATCTAGTAAAAAAAATATATTTATCTATCTAGTATAAATTTATCATATTTACAACAAACACAAGCATTTATAATATTTTAATGTAACATAAGTTGTTTGTCTATTTTATTATTGTTAGTTATTTAATAAAACAGTTTTTTCTTCCTCCTGTAAAATTTTACCAAATGGAGATACGGAGTTTGAAAAATTAAGCCAGCGATTTGTAGGAGATGTTAGAAGTGTCTATTTTGTTATTAGAAATGTCACAGCAAGATTGTTAAATCTTCTACAGAACAAAACTTATTGGACAGTAAAGACAAAAATAAGTTTTATCAGCACGTAAATTACAATTAGGAAATAGTAGGAAATAAATTACAGTTTCTTCAATTACATCTTGTTGCTATGTTATATTGCAATAGCACATGCTTAGAAACCAATAGATTAATATATGACCAATGTCAACAACCTATCTACAGTTAAGAGATAGGCGGCCCACTAGATTGTTGCTAATCATGAGGTCCCGGGTTGGGAAATATTAAAAAACAATGTGTTTTTTTTTCCAATTTTCTAACAGAAACAACGTTGCCAGGGTTTAGCTATGTGAACAGTTGGCAATAGGATGCCACCTATCACATAGTGGGACTTCAGCTAGGTATGGGTACCCTGATTGTACCTCTGCCTAGCCTTTCGTGAATATAGACGTAAAGGAACTACATAGATTTTAGTTCATTGTTAAAATCAACATTGATTTCTTGGTAACTGATCTATGATAGCCATATCTCTTAACAGGTTATTGAAAGTGGTCATTAATCTGGTTGTACTTTTTGTCTTATTTCTACAAAATTAAAATTACAAAAGAATGCCTTAAATTAAAAATGTGAGAAAACTTATTTTTGTGGAATACTGTTAAATACTTATTTTCAGTAGCAAACATGTTAAAAATGTTTAGTAACATTTAATAGGTCCACTTTTCTGGATTCGTGCACACCACAGGGTATAATTCACTAGAGCGATATCATATTAATAGACAAATTTATATGAAACCTTAAAATTAATTGGGAAAGAAAGAAAAACCTTGATTTAGTACTGAACACTTTATTATTGTTTTAGATGTTGAAATAATGAAATAAGTACGATGTTGCATATTATGTATTGCGTTCCTAACAACTAGTAACGTCCCACAAAATTGTCCAAAACTAGCTCTTATGTAAAATCTAAATCACAAATGAACGCGTAACAAAACCAGTAGGAAACATATCAAAATATACTTGAATTTACACAACACACCGTAAGGTGATTCCACTTTAGACCGTACCTGTTCAAAGTCGACAGTCAAATTACAATTTCTTCCACTTTGGCATTTACATAAGACTTACATTGTAAATACTTAGATTAAATCTAATAAAAAATACAAAAGAGTACGTACAGAGACTTACTAAATGCCACTGTGGGCTTGTCATAGTCAAGTATGCCAATGTAGCAAAATCATTTTGTATCAGGTGTAAGCATATCCGAGTGTAAAGATTTCTCAGTGATATCCCGGCAATAATGCATATCACAGTATTAAAACGACTGATGTTAGGTGTCTTGTAAATAATCTAGGCATGATCTAATCTATGTAAAGTTATCTTCCGTTATACAGTTTATACACTGTTTTAGCTCAAAATTATAGGACATAAACGAAGAAAAAACTAATTCTAGTAATATAGTTTCTAATCACTATTACGATTAGAAATGCGAAAGTTCCACGTAACGTTCGATGTGCCCCAGCGTTTCCTTGAGATTCCATTGTCCGAGTCCTCGGCGTCGGGGAGCCGACGAGTCCTAGTATTTTTGTAAGTCGTCGTATCCGTGGACGTCGCTCGACCGGCGACGTCTCATTGTACAAATAAAAAAACCTTTGAAAGTATGTACAGAAACGTTTTATTCTTTTATAGGAAATCACATAACCACAGAGTGCGGAGGTACGGCGACCGTCCGGGCCGCGTCCGGTCCCCGGACACACGAGGTACCGACAGGTATCGTCCGGGAGCGACGTACACATCTCCAATTTTTCATACAATCGAATTATCAGGAATACAAATCACGAATCTCT
>NJDD01008659.1:0-22727 GCA_002245505.1 Calephelis nemesis
TCAATAAAGGATCGTAAAATTAAAAAAAAAATGCCTTATGTTATTTACTGCTATTTTTAGGTGTTTTAATAAACCGGCCCGCCTCAATATTAATTATAATTTATTGGCCCGCCACTAGTTCTTTTTAATTTTTCTGGCCCGCGGTCAAAAGAATTTGCCCACCCCTGTGCTAGATCATACACGAATTTTACGCTTAATACATATTAATCTTTTGTATGTGTGTTTGTCACCTAAGTCCTGAACACCTAGGCCCTTGATTTTGTATTTCAAAGAGTTCTTAGAGGGTTTCAATATTAAAATGGCAGTACAAAATTTACTAAGTTGTTATTACTAAGAACCATATTATACTTCTTATGCATGAGGCTTAACATAGCCCTTTCTTTGTTTTTCATAGTAAAAAAATATATAGAGGCAGTGTTTTTGGAAAACACTGTACTTAGTTGCTACCATGTTATATTTTAAAGTATTTTCAATAGTAATTTACAATTTAGGTACTGATGCAAGTTAATTTGTAAAATATATGTGTATGAAACTGTAGTAGTTATAGATTGCTTTAGCAATACTATTTGTTATCTGCATTGAGAAAACCTCTGAAAAGAAAAAAAGGAAAGAACCTTTGAAAGAGGACATTTTCTCGTATTACATAGCAATAGTATAATAGCAATGTTATATAAATAATAAAAATAATTAAAGAAGGATAAGGTAACCAGCTAATTTAAACTAAAATTAATGTTATTTTTATTTAGATTAAGCTACCTATTTGTATGGTACCTGTTTCAATTCATTATATGACATACCTACTAATATTATTAATAGTAAATTATTCTATGTTTGGCTACATAAGCAGTGCCCTCTGTTTCACACAACCTTATCTGGCACGGGCTGTAACATATCTAAGTAGTCTTTAAACATAGTAAAGTTTTGCCACTTTTACATTAAGAATTAATAATTTTAATCTTTATTTAAAGAGAAGCTGTTAAACAATATTATTTTTTAAACTTTGTATTGTTAGTTAGTGACCTTTTTTATTATCTAAATATCTGTCCTAATGTTTTCAGTTTCAAAAAGGCTGCAGCTGAAAAACAAAAGGATTGGCTAATTGAAGTTCCTCAAAATGTTGATCCAATGACTGACATGTATGAAAAGAAAGCCGGTGAAAAATCAGAGAAAGTAGCTAAAAATGAACTTCAGAGGCTTAAAAATATAGCCCGGGCCAGAAAAGTAAAGATACCCAGGGTGGGCCTTCCAGTGACCTCTGACAAGGCTACTGCTACACAGGTAAATCACATTGTACTTTTACTACCAAGTAACAAGAAACTCTGTCTAATTTTGTTAACATATATAATAAAATAGTAAAAGAGCAAGCTGCTTGATTACCCTAGAAAAACTACCTCAGTGACATATAGATTACTCAAAAAATGTAATTTTAAAATTAAAAATATTTTTGTGTGTTAACGGATTTTACAGATTTGGAGTCCAGTCAATATTTAACATATTACATAGTGTAATTAGGTTTGACATAATTTGACAAATGTAATTGATGGTTTATTGTAAAAAATATTTGTTATTATAGTTAGATACTGCAGCAACTGTGGCAAAAGCTTCAACAGCATCTCTTGGTAAATTCCAACACAAACTCCCAAAAGAAAAAGAAGCTAGAGGCAAGGGCATCCATGAACTTATTCCTGGCAAGGAGAGAAAACGTAAAGCACCTATACCTACACCACAAGCTGAAAAAGAGAATAACTTAAATCTATTAGACAAAATCCTAAGCAAGAGGCCTAAAATTGATATGGAGAAGGCAGTATCGAGACATATTAATGAAGAACAAGTTCAGTAAGTGAACTACAAAATTATATTTGACTAATTTTGTCAGTTTTTTCAGTACTGAATTGTCAATACAGTACAGTCTGTAGCGGTCTTTTAAATATTACTAGAAATGCAATTTTAAGAATTCCAAAAAGTAATACAGGAAATATTTTCTTTAAATTGGTTCTCAAGATGCTATGTATTATATTATATGAAGCCACAAAAAATTGATGTAGTTTGAACATTACAGCTGTACTGTGCCTAAGATGGGGCAAGTATTGATGGGGCAATTGCTGTGTTCTGTCAGTTCTCAGTTCTTGCTCACAGTCGAACGAAATTAGAAATAAAAAAATTGTGTGTCAAATGATGGCGGGATGTAGCTGTCTTACTCATTACTTGTATATTCGCTTTTTCTTAAACTGAACTCAGTTTTGTCAATTCATAGTTCATAGCTTGTAAAAAAGTTTGAATTTCTCTAAACTATTAGACTGATAAGTTTTTTACGCTCCTAAAAAAATATTTTACCATCATCATTTATAATGTGCAAAAGTTTGAGAAGACCGATGTAGTACTATAAAGGGTAAAGATCGGGGTTCATCTTTCACACTCTCTCTGCCTCAGTCGAATTCTGCTATCCGATTTTGACCGATGAATAAGACAGAGCAGAATTCTCCAAACATACTAATGGATGGATGGTATGGATGGCTTTCGGTGATAGCCCCTTCTTATGGAGGTACTTAATGATGGCATACTGCTCCATTTTCAATAAGTATGACCCATTGATTTGTTAAAAAAATGTATAAAATCACAACTAATTAATGCAAACGTTTCGAACTTCACAAAATTAACTACTTTGAACTGAACTAAATAATGTGGGTAGATTTGGTTTTTAGAATGAATTGGATTTTTGTTCGGCCGAGTTATTTTCTAGCCATTCTTGTATCTTGGGAAACAACTAGTTATCAATTCACAATTATTTTATAAACAGGGCTTTATGATTCACTTTTAATTTAAGTTATGTAATTTTGAAAATGTTTTATAATTATAAAATAATATTATATATTCTAAAATGGATTCCATTAATTTTGTTTAGAAAAAATAGTCTGACAAAATGTCAATGTAATGTAATGTAAACAAAGAAGTCAACAAGAAAAACGTGTGGCAATGATGAATTCGTTTTTCTAACAATTTTCAAAGAGGAAGTTTTATGTCAAAATTACTATTATTTTTTGCAAAGATGTTAAAAACATATCCAATAATGAGCTTTCCTAAAATTAGTTCTCGAAAATTTTGCATTGGTAATGGTTAAACTATACAATATAAAGGTTACATTTAATCCACATTTCCAATTAGAAAAAATGAAGCTTATTTCACTTAAGTAAATAAAAAAAGTTGTAGTAACAACTATATTTTTTTCGCATTTTATAGGAGATCAGAAGAAAAGAAAAATATTAAGGCACCTAAAGGAAAACGTAAGTCTAAAGGAGGTAACACAACTAATTTCTCTGCTAAGAAACCAAAAGCAGGTAAAGGACAACGTAATCCAAATAAAAAGGGACAAGGTAGAAAGAGAAGATAAAGATGTGTACTTATTTTGTAAGTGGTTTGTTGGCTATTAAACGTCTAAAAATCCATATAGTTTTTATTGTATTTATTCCTTTAATTGGGAATATTTTTCATGAAGTGAAAAATTCACTACAGAATGCTTTATATTGCATAAATATAATATCGTTTTTTTCGACTCTCGTCTTTGTGACTGGATCGCATAGGACACTATGCGTGAGATGCCACGCCCCTTTCCGGCCCGTCCAAATGTGCGCTATCCTTTAATTTTTAGCGCCTACTTGGATGGGGCGCATCGCAACGCAATAATTCGCTTAGATCGCTTTCATACATTGTAACGTCCACTGTGCCAGGACTCAACGGCTCGGATTTTTATATATATTTTATGGTTAAAATGGAACCATAATATTATTGAAGTTACATTTGCTCTAGTCAACGTCTATTAATATGACAGTAAAAGTTAACATCGATTTTGACTACGAAAATTGTTCAAAATTCTGATAAGCCTGTGCCGAACAAATAACTGATTCGTTGGATGGCCCGCCGCGAGCCGCCGACATACAGTTTTGTAGTATTAGTATGTGGTAGTATGTAGTAGTAGTTTGTGGTAGTTTAAAAAATGTCGACGCGCACAAATACCACTTGTATGGTTCATGTGAATAAAGATTATTCTGATTCTGTATGGATAACTCAGGGCGCATTTGTGAAGAAATATATTATCGCCTCTGTGGTCTAGCGGTCCGGCGTCGGACTTGACTTCTTGGGGTCCCGGGTTCGATTCCCGAGTCGGGCAACAAAAAAATTAGAAAATCTATATTTTCAATCTATATAATATATTATATAAAAATCAATTGCTGTTCGTTAGTCTCGCTAAAACTTGAGAACGGCTGAACCGATTTCGCTAATTTTGGTTTTGAATTATTTGTTCAAGTCCAGGGAAGGTTTAAAAGATAAGAAAAAGAAAAAACTTGCGAGAAAACTTAGAAAAACAAAATTTTACTTTTCCCATACAAACTGAACGGGTGAAACGAAGTTCGCCGGGACAGCTAGTTTTCTAATAACAATAAAGTTGCCCGGGATTGGATATGTGCCCGGTTGGCGATAGGCTTGTCACCTATCATATTGTGGGACTTTGTTTCCGGCTAGTCATGGGTGCCCTGGTTGTGCCTCTGCCATCTCGTCGGGGATATGGGCGTGAAGATACTTACTTGTACGAGTTTTGAACGTTGAAAATTGAAGATGCAATTGTTTTAAGCTTATTTAGGTATGTATATCATTCCTTTTTTGAAATAATGTCTACAAAATATTTCTATGGAAAATCCATGAAATCACGTCAGCACGCGATTTTGTATATTTTTATAAACTCGGTGAGTCTATTATAAATACTACCTATATAATGTTTTATAAAATTTAAACATTGTTGCTACATTTGATGTACATTTTATGTGTACTAAATAATGTATTTCTTCGTAATAAGCATAATTATTTATTGTGACTATCCTTTTTCCGATGTTTTCTCGGAGCAGTCTTAATAATTAGTAGTTTTGAGTAGGTAATAGGCAAATAATAAATAGAAAACCCTGATATTAGTTTAGAAATAAATGGATTTACTAACGTTCCCAACTCGGCTAAATATTTTGGTCTTTTAAAATTCGAACGCAGAGTTGGATAATTAAAAAACTAATTTTTTTAAGTAGCCCATTCAGATCAGGGGGCTGATTCCGTATCTTTTTTGTGATGATTACTGGGTAAAGTGTACATGAAATAGCTGTGTTTCATATTTGTTGTCTCTTGTGAACAACAGATAACAAATGGAGTTGTTGAAAGGGAGTGGAGAGAGTTAGAAAGTTGGTATTCGAAAAACTATGATACTTCAAAATACGTAACACGGGGACAGGCGGTACGAAGTTCGTCGGAACGGCTAGTTAAGAGTTACATTCCTTAATATAAAATGTAGATAACATACTTTTATAGAATTAGTTAATGTAGATAGTTACAATTATATCCTTTGTAATGAATTATAATGCGTTCTATTTTTTAAATGTGGTTTTAAACAAAACATGATTACACACCTACATACCTATAATCTCTTTTAAAATAACTTTCGAATACAATGGTGATCACATCACTAGCTTGTTTTAAATTCTATCACGTATGTACCTACCTATTTATCAAATTAAAGAATCTGCTCTACATTAAAGAAATAATTTTGCTAAGATAAATAGTTATGTTACAAACAAGTTAAGTTACAAAGTGCTGGTTTGTTTTATAAATCTGAGTCTGAAAATTAGGATTGAGATTTGGACCACCTTAAACATTCCACATATTAACTTGAGTATTAAGAAGTACCTATGTTAACTGTGTCTCCACAGATAGTCTTGTGACAATAATTAGGATGTTATATTTTTTATATAATATTACAACAGCTAAGGCACCATATAGTTATATTACTTTTGCATCTACCAGCCGGTGTACGCAACATAAAGAATTCTAACGAAACAAAAAAAAATACAAAATTTTAAACCGGTCAGATTAGTCTGGACCTGTCAACTTGTGACGTTTTTAATCAACGTTTTTCTAGGTATGCATAAAAAGTCTGTAGAAATGTCATGTACTTTCAAACTAATCTTACAGCATTAAACGTGTTTTATCTCTTTCTATTACTATCGTTGATAACGATAAGTTAAAATTAGTTTAGTGGATGTGCAACAAAGTTACAAATACTTAACTAATATTTCAAGTAAAATACTTGAATTTATTATTACGAAACATTCTTGACTTGCGAATATACCTCTCGTAAATAATAGGTACGCTTTCGCACAAAAAATAAATTGTAATGAAAAGTGCTTTTTAGACGTCGAATGCACGAGACTTATAACTAATTCATGTCTCATTCCTCTCCTCATTATATTTGCACAGTGAAATCCGCCTCAGTTTAAGTAAGTTAGACTGTAGCGAGAGGTACATTTGAAATCCCATTAAAAACATAAATGTGAAATGATAGCCAAGTATCTGTATCGTGTACGTATAATAAAACAAAGAGTGGATTATGTACATTGAAGATATTTAAAAAAAATAAGTTCAGTTTTGTCTGTCTATATCTGACTACGATTCACACAGAATTTATTTAACCATTCACATCGAAATGTTCCATTATGTTATAGCTATAGGCTACAATTCGTCAAAGCGAGGTTAGATCTTTTATTCTGTAGTCGTGAGTTGCGCCTCTGCATACATACCAGATTATGGCCGTGAAGAAACTTTTATTTATGTTGTACTATGTATTTTACAGATTGAAACGTATTTTAGTCCAATCCATAAGTTTATATACTTTAGTTTACTTTACTTTTTTTTTAGAAATTACAGACAAAAATACTCAGTAGTCAGTGTAACGACTAAATAACTTGAAATCCAAAATATATAAAATATTTGTATTTGAATGTCTATTACGGTTGACGTCGTAGCGTAGCGTTATTTGTGTTAGCGTTTACTGCAGTTGCGATCAAAGTCACGGGTACATTTAGTTAAGAATATGCTTCCTTGACGCCAAAAGAGTTGTGATCTATAGGGTAGCCATGATCTGTATGGGTGCCGAGTTTTGTGGAGAAAAACCTAAAATTTTAGTTATAAGAACATTTAATAAGAGTAACCGACATAGTCTACAGAGTCAGCAAGCTAAAGTGGTAATGGGCAAGCCTCGCAGAACCGACAACCGCTGCGAAAGAAAGGTTCTCGAGTGGTGGCCTTGCACCGGAGGACGTAGTTTTGTGGCCCGATGATCTGGTCAGTCGCGGGGAGTTGCTGGATTGCGGGGAGTTGGTATACAAGCGGCTGGTCACCGTGACTCGTGGCGTTCTTTGGGGTAGGCCTAAGTCCAGTAGTGGACGTCCCTCCGGCTGCTAAAGATAATGCAAATTTAATTCAATTTCAACTATTTGGTTTGGTTAGGTTTCAACAGATCAAATTTTAGAAAAGTAACATAGATTTTTTGACTGACCTGTGTAAGACTTACGTGGAGTAGATAATTAATATGATACAGCCAGGTATACTACTTTATTAATTAACATTACAATCACATAACCAATTTTGACATATTTCTTTTTAATTAATGTATGTATTTTATCTATACAGTTTAGTATAGTCCAGTTTGACACATCACTACATAGTCTATAACAAAGTCGCTTCTTCTGTCCCTTTGTATGCTTGAATCTTTAAAACTACTCAACGGATTTTGATGCGTTTTTTTTTAAAGATAAAGTGATTTAATAGAAAGGTTAATATGTATATTTTATACCCGTGCGAAGCAGGGGCAGGACGCTAGTTTTTAATAGTTTGTTTATTAAATGTCACTTTTGGAAATCGTTAAAAAACTTAGTAAAACCTAGGTGAGAATCTGGTGCCTATTGTAGGTAATAACCTGAGTTACAAGTCATTAGTAATTATTAAGTAAATGATTTATAACTATAATTTTATTTAATTACCGGAACGTTGTCAGAATGTTTTAATTTCGACTAAGCAATTGTGACGCACACGAGAACATGCATCCATATTGTGTTGATTTGGCTCTCTGAGATCTTACAGTTTAGACTTAGACCATAATACTGTTTCATTGGTCTGAGAGTATAGGTTCCATATTTGAGTACTACTATGGAGTATTGTTATTAAATTTCTGCAACTACATAATTACTCTAAAATAAAAATGTAGAAGATTACTTGATGTGCAGTATCAAAAATATCTAGTCATTTAACTTACTGTTTCCTGTTTCATTATATAAAGTCCAGCAGTTCCTTGAAGAAGGTATACCTACTTAAATATTTTAGTTCATGCTAATATTCTAATTTTACTAATAAGCAATCACAGTAAAGCTTACTGGAAGCAACTACAGTTACAATTATTACTTTTTGGCATAATTTTAAATTTAAACAAACATATCTCTCATTCAAACTTAGTATTTTTTACATTATCAAGTTAAGATTACTTAAGTGGACTTCAGCACTAATGCTATTAGAACACCGACGTGATCTTTGCTAATATCACAAATCAATTATATGGAGATTGTTTTTCATAAGGAATCTGAACAAGTAATATTTATTTTATTATCGTTTTACGCATTCTGTTGTGCATAAATATTATTAATTGAATCTTGATATCATAAGAAATACTAATGATATTAATCCTCATAAATAAAATGTCATCTAAATTTTTAACACTTTCAATTTAAAGTATATTTTCTAAAGTTAAATACGTTTTTATTCTACTTCTACTTCTACTATTAATATTGCTATAGCATTATTTATATTTCGTTTATTACAAGAATAAATTTAATTTAAAAGTTTTATTTTGGATATTTGTACGTGATATTTTATTTATTTCATTTAAATTATTTTATTGAGAATATCCCGTAGAAATATCCAAAATTGACAGTATTGGCGAAGACCTAAAATCATATCATATTTTATGGTTGGATTCTTAGTCAACTTTTTGTAGAAGACTTTTTGTAGAGGATTGCAACTACATACTATAGTTCGTAGTAGTTAATCCTTTATTTGATTGATGATGCATCCAAAGTAGAATTAACTACTACGAAATCTTGATGAGCTCACTCTTAATTAAGAAGCCACTCAGAAAGGTATTTAGAAACCGCGCTACATCGCAATTTCAAAATACTTTTCTGTTGAAACCCAGGATCAGAACCTAGCAAGTAGTCTGAAAATCTACCAGGGGGCTGATTCCGTAACTTTTTAGTAATGATCACTGGGTAAAGTGTACATAAAATAGCTGTCAAATGACGTGTTTTATATTTGCTATCTCTTGTGACCAACAGAAATTCTAACATCTCTATATATTAACTGTATGATGTGTTTATACCTATTTATAAGATCTAATCACTGATTTGAAAATATGTTGCTAATGGGAAAATGTATATTTTAATAATACATAAATTACACGGCATGCTGTTTGCCTGCGATAGACTTCCAAACTATTTGAATTTGCATACCATGTGCAATATCCAACTTGAAAAATAGGATGGCTTACATCTTAGTTTTTTTTACGGTTAAACCGGGTATCTTCTAGTATGTATATAAAAATTATATAAGTATGTAAACTACGCGCATAACTTTTGAAGGACTGGACCGATATGGCCGATAGTTTTGAATTATTTATGTAAATGTGAAAATCTGCGAGGAAACTAGGTAAAACAACATTTTTATTTACCCCACACAAACTGAACAGGTCGAACGAAGTTTTACAATAAATGTTTTGATATACGACTTATACACAGAACCTTCTAATATAAAATAATGGGAAGTTAAAGATGACTACTTTATAGAACATTGAGTAATAATTAACCATATAATTTGGAAGTAAGCACCCAAATAACTAACTGGCAAATGAACATATTGTTGATTAATAATATATTATGCTTTACGACTAAAGTTTATCAAAAACTAATTGGTACATACATAAGTACTAAAATAATCACTTTCAGTATAGATAAAAATAATGCCTGTCTATTTTCTACGACCCTGTATTTGAAATGAGGTTCAATATTACTTTGTAATATTGTGATTTTTGATAGTACAACAATCTACAATTCCAAAAATATCATTTATAGTAACTAATAGTTGTTCACAACATGTAATCATTATAGGAAGTAGGAATAAATTCCTTAAACATAGTATAAAAATAATATGATTTAACAATCATTATTTCAACAACACTTATATGTCTTAAACTCTACTCAGGGAAAGGATATCAATTATGGAATAGAAAAGTGTATGATCTATATGCGTGCATTTAATAAAGGTAATTTTAATAACCCCTTTAACATCTCACGTTGTATGTACTAATTGTTTAATAAAATGGGTACTGAAATCGGAAAATGGCTGCGTTTTCGAAGTTCGCTGCTGCGCGTATTATTTTTAAATAAAGAATTCTATAACAATTGACGTTAAGTTTTTTCGTAAACTATATTTTAGTGCTGGCTTTACATATTAAACTTGACTTATGTTTGCGCCTGCTATGAAGCAGCGATTCGTATTTAATATTTATTCATAAAGCTACTCAACTCCAAGTGGTAAAGGTAATGTAACGGAACAGAGTAACTTATCTACCGAATTTCCTTTATGGAATACACGCACTCTTGACGTATTATCTATATATTACCTACTCAGTAATTAAACATTTTAAAACGACTATAACATCAAAACATTATAGTACTCATAAATCTTACGACAATTATTCCATTTTTGCTCGTAATATTTATTTACGTAAATATTTTGCCCTGATATTTCGATAAAATCCACACATTTTCGTAATTTACGACTGTTACGATTACGATTACGAGTTGAATTGACCCTTTGAATTATTATATCAAGCATAAAGTAAACCTTGATAGATGATTTCGCAAAGGTACATTTCTAAAAAATGGGAAAAAACTCGATGACAAACTTATATAATTGGTACTCTCTAAATTTAATTTTAAAAAATACCTTTATCATAAAAAAAGCGTTTCGACAAAAATAGTGAAAAAATCTTTACAATTTTATGACAGCGACAAGCTAAAAGATATTTTTAATAGCAAGAAATTCTGTGAAAAGCTAGCTTTTTTTAATACTTGTAAAACTGAGAACCTAGGTATGTAAAATATACTTAGGTAATATAATTTCACTTTGAAAATGTGTTACTGTTTTAATGTGCCTTTAAATCAACCAACGAATGATACTTGAATGCATAAAACATTCGTGCAGTATAAATATAATTAATTTTCAAACGTAATACGTTTATCGTTAACACATTTTGTACACACTGTGTACACTGCAGACTCAGCATTATGCTTGCCTTTGTGGTGACAAACTATGTGCACCAATTTTAAATTTTGTTTGGTAAATATTTGCAAATAATACCGATCAGTTTCTATGCAACCTCGAGTGCAATTTCTGACACATGACATACATTTAACTTCTTCGTTAACAATAGCTTGAATGGATAAAATAATCTTTGGTATTATTGATCGCGACAATTCAATTCTGTGGTCTAAATTCCACGTTTGGAATAAAATACGCTCCTCACGACTCCTGTAGGGATTTATTACGTGCTCATTTAAGTAATCACACGTATTCTTATTCCAGAGGCCTCCACATTCAAAGAGACCATTCTTATTGCACATCCGCTTTTCCCCGTCTTCCTTCCTATTGAAGTAAGAGTTGTTAAAATTATTTTTTTCGAGAATTTTTCGTAAGTCTAAAAGAAACTGATCGACAAATTTTTTTCCCCGGCCATTTTTGGAATGTATATACAATTCAGATGACTGTAATGCTGATTTGGTTTTGTAGTAATAACCCCTCATTCTTTCTTTGACCCTTTTTGACATTGATTGTTCCTTTGTTTTTTCAGACGGTTCGAGACCTAAAATTATTTTCAATAAATATTTTATACGTCTTCAACAATTATACGTCTTATAAACAAACATAGAGTAAAGCACTCCAGGATTTGAGTTGACATTATAGTTTTTACTTAAATGCTATAAAGACTATAATGTCATCTGAAATCATGGAGTACTTTAATCTATGTCTATTAATAAAACAGTGAGTGATGGTTAATCTACTCTACCTTCAAACCACTCAGGGTCCTCGCTTCTCTCACTTAACATAGTACGCGCATCACTTGCAGTAGCTATATATCTCTGGAAAACTTTGAATTTTTCTTTCATATCTGAATCAAGAAACTTCTTAGCCGCTTTCCCTGTATCAATATAATCTTTCTTGGTAGAACGGATTATTTCATAGAAATAGTCAAAGTCTGCAAATATTTAAATAACGTTAATTCAAATGATAAAAGCTTAGGCATATTCTTGTAGCAATAAAATACCGAAAATAAACAATATTATGACATCTTTCTACCTCTGACATTGAGCTAAAAGAATTCTAGATTATGTTGCGTTATCGCACGTCTACACAATGTACCTACGATTTTTATTTGTTCGTCGAAAAAAGTTTACTCCTAATAGGGCGTAGGTATTTGCATATTCTTTAATAAATGATATCAAAGGGATAAACAAATACCTGAACTTCAGTATAATCCCAAATAAAAACTAATTTAACAGTATTTTAGTTAACATTAGTTTACGCACAGTAAAACTAAAAACAAGCTCCAATTTCGAATTCCAATTTCAAATTTTGAGGTACAAGAAATTACGCAATATTAAGTAAGTATATCTCTAAAATCACTTTTCGAGTCTTGATCAAATTTATATGAGACCACCGCTGGACTATTTGACCTATCTTTCGAAAAAAGAACTATCAAAATCAAAATTATTGACCGAGTAGGCGCAATAAACGAATTTATATGTCAGTCCAAAATAGGCATTAATGAAAAAAAAACACTTGTAAATTTGGGGAATGTTTCAAAAAGAAACTGGTATACCCAAGTAAAGTTCTTAGTTAAATTGAATAATCAACAAATTTTAAATCTCCTCTTTTTAGAAGTCGGCTGAAATTGCATGATACTTTAATGTGCTGTAATTATATGTTAGTCACAAATAAGGTAATAAAGTGGTGATTCTAATAGCATAAAAAAGCAATTATTATTTGTTTTAACTTAATAAATACCTATTTACACGTACCAGTTACCATTTTTTCATGATTTTGTAAAAGAATGAAAAGTGTTTGTGGGGGCAAAGTGTTCAGATAGTCTTCATCATCTACTAAAGTTCCATCTTCAGCTACATACAGACGGCATTCGGCGCAATTGACATTGAACTGAAACAAACGGATTTAGGTCACGGGCTTCCTGTAATGGGTCAAGGCTGATACCTTGACCTAAATATATAAACATGTTTTCATTGTCAATAATATTTGTCTTTAAAAAAAAATGCAAACAGAATTTACTTACCCTAATCAAGCATAAATAAAAACAAAGAGTTACAATTACATTGTACTTACGCCTAACTTTTTACAAGATTTTTCAATTAACTCTTCCAAGTTTTCAGCTGCTACTCCTATTTTTTTCAGTCTTTTCACATCAGTTACTTTATACCCTTTTTTCATTTTAGCAACCCTCCGATAACGTAAACATTTGCTGATAACAAAAAAAATAGTACAGTGTTCCTGTACTCCTGTCTCCTGCGAACTCTAAATAAAAATAAGTTTTAAGTGACAACTGACAATCGAATTGTGAACTTAGCAACAGCCAACAAGTGCGATTAGGGATGTAAAAACGATACCTTGATGTTTTAAAACATCGATGTTAAACAACAAGAAAACATTAATATATCGTTTATTATCAACGATGTTTTATGGACGTTGTTCTATTGCAGTGCCATCTCTTTGTTAGTTAATAATCTACATGTTAGAACCTTAATCACTCGCATGCTATTGTATTTTCTATTTTTGTCTCACTCTTACGCTTAAAGTGTGCAAAATATGTGCAAAACCTCTGTATGATTGGCGTCCATGTCATAGAATAATATACCAGAGGTAGTTGACCGGACCTGGTCCATGTGCAGCTCCGTCGGTTCGTGTTTGTGTATTTTCACCAAATTATTTTTATTTACAAATTTTGTTATTCTTCCACTATTCACATGCTGGTATATCACAATTGTTTTATTTAAAGTATAAGTATGTATCTGTAAATTCGATTACTGACACGAATCTAATTTATTATAGGAAATCGCTTTTTCTTACTATATCATGGCCGTACGTCAACCCTGCTAATATTTTATAAAACATCGTAAAAACCTATATGTATCGTTCGTAAACATCGATATTTTCGACATCGATTTTCATTTTCAAAAACATCGAAATTATAATATCGATGTTTTTATGAAAGATTTTTTATCCCTACGTGCGATGAGAGCGAAGCGAGAAGAGCGAAGGCAGTTTCAACCTCAGAACAATGTTTCAACTTTCATTATAGGTACCTAGCTAGGTACAAACCGACCGAGCGAGTGAGATTATCGGTTAACTTCAGACGATTCAATATACTCTGTAGGCGATTCGCTGATTTAGATAACTGAATAGAAAAAGTTATCTACCTATTTAAGTTTAAGTTTACGTAATTTAGATTAGGTATCATAAATTGTTAATAGTTATGCTATTGCTAGTTTCAAATTTAATTGTGGATTGCCTAGTTTGCGCAAACAGATTGCTACCAATATTATACTGAAGTTAGCAAAGAGTATACAGACTGACTGGTGAGATACCTTCAATACTTATGGAGAGTACTCGGTACTCGATTCTCGTTAACTTGATATAAAAAAAATAGAAGCTTAATTTTTTATCGAAATATCTCTAAAAATAAGTGAAATTTGGATATTATACTCTGTCACGTGCGGCGCGGCACACGACAGGCCGCCGCCACCCCCGCCCTCCATCCCGCTACCGCGGTGTCCGCGCGGTGTCCAATTATTCCGCAGTTAAATACTGGACTCTCGGTGTACTGTGTACGAAGTTTACTAAGAAGTTATTTAATATTTCGTTTTTGTGTTATTTTATTTCATGATATTATATTATGTTCGCATACTATCACGTCCTCAAATATTGAAGGTACCTCACCAGTCATCCTGTATAAATTATAAATACTACGTAATAAGAAGCGGGACTTATACCAAATACCAAACCCGAATTTGAATAAAATTCACTTGAAAAAGTACTTATAACCCGTATAATTTGAAAGTAAGTCTAAAGGCATTCAGATATAAGGCAAAACATAGCAAACTTATTTTTTTATATGAAAGTTGCGCCAAACTGGAAGTAAGCAACAATTAATATTATACACCCTGACTTTTTAATCACCGTCCAAATTTTAATATGTTGATCTTAAGTGAAAATAATTAAATACGTGTTTTTTCTTTTAGTATCCCTCAATACTAAAATATTAGGATATATGACATCGCAAAGTCGTCTACAAAGTACCGTACCTACGCGCTGAGTGCTCTGACATGCTAGATAGCTACTTGCTAGATACCTATTTTTTTTCATAAATGGACTTATTTATAGATACTTTATGCCTAGAAAAAATTTGGATGGTGATAAAAAAATCTTGATGTATAAACGAGCTAATGGTCTAAGGTGTCAGCAAAGAGTAAAACACAGACTTATATAGATGCTAACCCATGAGTTAAGTAAAAGTCAGGTATCTTGCAAGTATGAAAAAGTCGAACAAGTCAAAGATTTCTTTAGATTTTAAACTCAAAAAGTAATCAGATAGTTTGAATACATGAAACAATATTTCCATGAATAAATGTATTTCGCTTTTTTAAATATTACCACGTGTACGCGTTTGTTCTTTTTGGCGGATACTTTCCCAACACGAGGGATTGTTCTAATTTTTCTACAGTATCCTGATTCTAAGTACCTGACAACTACAACTTTCAGTTTCAAAAATAAAATCCGCATTCAAATGTACTTTACTCTATAAATTAAAAAAAACTTGAAATATAATTTTGTATTTTGTAATTTACCATAAACTGAGAATCAGATATATGTCCAATTTTAAGTTTATCTACTTTATCCGTAAAAAGCATAGGTAATCCACAATGAGCAATTGGCGAATGTTTTAAGACTTTCGCTGATTAGATTCAAAATAAAGACTTTCAGCGCCATCATGAAAAATATGTTCGTAGTTTTGAGTATTATGAGTAGAATTTAGGTGGCAATTAGTTCAATTTTGTTCAATCAAAATGAACAAGTGAAATATTTATGAAAAAATTAGTGTACTGTACATTTTCTCGTTGCCACCAAATCTCAAAACATTGAGTAAGTAAGTAAAATATCGAAGCTACCGCTTTACTCAAGACCCTGAAATAAATTCTGTAATGACTTATGACTATATTAAGTGAAACGTAAGAAGTAAAATAATAATAAATAACGAAAAACGGAAAACGGAAAACGTGGCCGCATGAGCATGACAGAAAGGGGCAAAATATTAATTTAAGAAAAGGAAAAAAAATAATAATAAAACGGCGGTTGGCAGAAACGGTCGATGGGGAAGGCGCGCTTTTCTAAGGTTCCATCAAATCTCTAAGTTAAAAATATATAAAATAAAGAAAAAATGTATAGTATGTAAATTAATGAATGTGTAAATATTACTTATTGATGTATACATGTGATTCTGTAAATAAACTATACTAGTGTAAGTCAGTAAGAAAAAATAGCATTCCGGTGTTTAATGTCGATCGAAGAGGCAGAGGCCTGAACAAGAAAGGAAATTGAAGACGAAACTAGTAAAAGAAACTAATGATATGAGTTCTATGTTAAGATATGAGTTCATTTTCATAATATAATACTAGTCTAAGAGTTACAGAGAAAATAAAAGATTATTAAAAATTATTCTTACATAGTTGTGGAAGTTTTGGCGCAATCCTGAAAGAAGATGATTTTGGCGTTCACCATTTGTGTAATTTATATAATTTGTGTAATGTTTAATGTTGTTCTAGGACGTGATATACTATAAACGAAAACAACAGAGAAACATTACATAAAAACTTCTATGAATTGCAAACTAAAGACGTTCTTTTGCAATTCAAGCAAGGTCTTAAATAACCTTTTGAACTTAGTAAAGCAAATGACTATTCAAAAAGTAAGAAAACAAGATTATAAGAAACTGAAGAAGTGAATTTAGAATAAATAATAAGAAAAAGAATTTTACGGAAGAATACGGAAGACGAGGCAGCATGTATGAAAGGTCTTAGCCGATCCCAGAAAGGAATACAAAAAAAATCTTTTCGCGGTAATTTCGATGTCATTTTTGCAATTTTCTGATGGCACTTGTAAAATGTAAACGTGATGTAAACTGTAAAGTGCGAAAGTTTTTATATGTGTAATGTGGATAAAGTACATTTAAATAAACACTTACACTTAGTGAATAAAAATTGTAAGAGATTTTATTACTTGCCCAAATATCACGGTATGTTTTGAAACTTTTAATAAAAACCCAAATACATTTACACTTGCGACAAGAGTTAAGTGTAAGAAATTGTATTCAAAAAGATCTTTGGTAACTGAAATGTTCTCTTTTTTTCAGTCATGGTAACTAAAAGAGGAGTTTTTATAGTTATTGAGGGAGTCGATCGGACAGGAAAAACAACGCAATGTAAACTTTTAGGTAATTTTATCAAAGCATGACTTGGAAATATATTTAGAGCTTTTACTATCGTCATTAAACGTACTTATATTTTTTTATTTACCAGTTAACCATTTGAAGCAACGATCAATACCGGCAGAATACATGAATTTTCCTAATCGCACTTCTGAAATTGGCAAAGTTATTGATAGTTATTTAACATCTAAGGTAAGTTTTTATTATTGTATAATTTAGTGGTCTATATTGCAGCAGAGCTGCAGAAAGCGATTTTCTTATCCTTCGCAATTTTAATAAATACTACTTAGTCCATTCATGGTTAACAAATCTAATCTTATGACTATAGACATGGTCTGCTGTGCAAATAGACTATCTGCCTTCCTGACTGGCAGCTCGTAACAGGTAAGCAAAGGTTAATGGGTTGCTAGCTAGACCACTGATAGTCAAATGCCATGCTGCCACTTGTTCGGGTAGTGATCCACAATCTTCCTATTTCTTCTATGATAATGGCAATGTCTTGTTCTGGTCTGAGAGTAGGGTAGCCTAATTGACCTAACACATTGAGAACAATTCAGCTACACGCCTACATATATCAGAAGAGTTGCATAATAAGTGATTACAAAAAAATCACTCTCTGAAACAAACATACTTTTAAGTAATTATGTAGATAAATTTTATTATATTTGTGTCAATATCTGAAAAATTAAATATAGGTGTACACATCACAATGCATTAAATACTCAACTTTTTTTTTCCATTATAAATATGTCTGATATTCACTCTTTCTGTTGGGATGATGGTTTAACAAACATGATGAAATATTCAATGTGTTAGACTATTTCACTCAGGGTCAATATCTAACCTACCTAGGGTCTTACAAAGAGATTTGCAGTTTTATTGTACTCAATATTTGATAATTCTAGTTAGGTGACAGCATTCTGCAGCTTAACCAAAGCCTGTATCCTTTTTTACTGGTATTGAAGAGATTCTCAGTAGATAAGATGTGGTTCCTGGAGTCTTCTTTGCCACTAATAATTATTTCCCTAGTAAAGTTAACCTACAAATTAAATACAAATTATCTTTTATTAAAGCATAAAGAAAAATTCTGTTGTTTTTCTATTATTAATACATAAGTTAACAAAATATGTCCTATCTGTGTCAGGAAACTTGATACAATGTTCAAAAATTAAATATAGTTATAAGAATTTTTATTTTCCTCTGATTAATTTATTTTCTTCTGATTCTGGTCTGGCTATTTCTGAGAAATAGCTGGAGCAATTTGAAATGCTCACAAATCATTTACAATGACATAGCTACTGGCACGCATTTTGTTGGCAGTTTTTTTTGGGGTGCAATATGCCTCTATAATGCTGGAAAAGCGGCTAACCACATATGTCGTGTTATAATGAAAATATCTACACATGGTAAAGAGAAAATGTTTAATAAAACTTATTTTCCTTATTCTAGAAATCTTTACCAGATGAAGCCATACATCTACTATTTTCTGCAAATCGTTGGGAGAAAGCAAGTAGTATCAAGACATTGTTAGATCAGGGCACTTCTATTATTATGGACCGGTATTGTTATTCGGGTGTGGCATTTTCATCGGCTAAAGGTGAATCATTCTGTTTAGTTACATAGTTTTAGTTAGTACCTAACTGACGAAAGAAGGGTTGTACATGCCAGTTTTATTTTGATTTTTTTGATTTTTTGCTATTCAACTGTTATGCTTGTTACTTCTGTACATGAGAAATTGTGGATTCTGAGGAATTTTCTGGTTGCTTACTTGTTATACATTTGCTAGTTCTTTCTAACGCCTTCAGATATAGGTTTTGTCAATAACAAAATCAATGTCTTGATTTTCAGGTCTAGACATTAATTGGTGCAAATCTTCAGATGCAGGATTGCCAAAGCCTGATAAAGTATTTTTTTTAAATATGCCCATGGAAAATATTGAGAATAGAGAAGGATTTGGAAATGAAAGGTATTGAGAAAAGAAGTACATCTTACAAAGTATGACTAAAAGTTACTAATCACCCGTGATGGTGTAGATTTTTGTCCATAGTGTTAAGAATTTCGCATAAGTATATGATTTTAAGTTGAATCATATACTTATGGATAAAATGCAATGTAATAGGATGATATTTACAATGCTTGTATTTTTTAGGTATGAGGTAATGGATTTTCAAAAAAATGTACTACAAAAATATTTGCAGCTAAAAGAAGACAACTGGGAGTTTATTGATGCAAGCAAGTGGGTTTCTCTTTTTATTTGTAAATAATTTTGATCTAACATTGCTTAGATGTTAAATTGATCAAAACTTTATCACCTAGGTTCCCTTAATGCGGTAACATACAGACAAGAATTAAAAAAATGTTAAGGCACAGAATATCCAAATTTTTTCTCTTGAAATCTTAATTACACACAGTTCTTTAACTAAAAAGCATAGCTCATATGACAGTGAATGATTAAGAAAACATTTTTCTAAAACGTATATAAATTTTTTCATCTATTTCAGATCACAGGATGTTGTATTGGAAGTGTTATTGAATAAAACGCAAAACATCATCGACAATGTAAAACTGGAACCACTTGGCAAGATATGGGTTTAAAATAAGACATATTTTATGTGTTACTAAAATAATATGTATGAAAACTATATATAAGTGGATTATTGCACTGCAATGCGGCTAAATATGCGGCTATCCTTAAACAAATCCTTCAATAAAAGAGTTGAAGAAGAGCCACAAACTGGCCGACAAATGTAAATTGTAATTTACGTATATTATGTAACATATTATATATGTTAGTATTAAAGCTGCTGTGAACTCAAATGTTGAGAAATAGTTGTAGATAACAATAGAAATGTGTGCAGTGTATTATCTTATCAATTTAGTTTTTCTTATCGCTAAAAGATAAGATCAGTGTCTTGAGTTTGTGCAGTATGTTTAATTAACTAATCCAGTGTTTCTCAAACATTGTCCTGTCATGGCTGGTAATTTTTAAACTGCCCCTTGACATTTTTAAAAAATAAACTACATGGGCGGATTTCTCAAATGTTGTCCGTTATGTAATGGAATTCCACTTTTTTTAAAGTATTTATTTTTATTTTAACCGAGTTTTATTTGATTAATTAATAATGAGACCATTGGAAAATACTACTTTTTACTTTGAATATTAATTCGTTTGCACATAAATGGAAGCTCAATGTGTACTCGGTCCATGAGGAGTTCCATTACGTCACCAAACAAACTTTTCTATAAAATAAAACTAGCATGTGGTATTGATAACAACATTTATTATTCGAATGTTTATTAGTATCAGTCTTATGACAGAGGTATCAAATAAACCTAAACTACTTATAAAATGTAATTTGGACCAATTAACAACATTACGTCACGTTTTGGTACTTTGTACTCTACTGCAATGTCTTTTATGCGTTTCATACAACACATATTGATATATTTGTATAAGAAAATTAAACAGGTGCCTAAATATCCCTTTTCAAGTAACCTAGGGTTGCATTCTTACCTAGAATTATATGGAATTAGTTTAAATAGCACGTCCAAAATAGGACACGTCACGTTAATGGAATGAAACGTGACGTATATGAATTATAAAGCTTAGTTTACAATATGAAAACAAAACACTTCTAAAACATTATAATATAACATCTTGAGGTAGTACTAATAATTAAAAATAGTTCAGTCTTTATAATCACTACTTAAAAAATCTATGTAACTTTAAAAAAAACTTAAACTTTTACTTCTAGGCAACAAAAAATAATAATCAGTCATCAGTTAGGATTACTTAATCTTCTAAACAAATAGGTCAAATGTAGTCAAAAAAAGTACTTCCACTACACGAAACGCACAGCCAATTCTTGCAAACCATACATTTAACCATTCTTTGAAGAATAAATGTTTGGCGAGTCTTGCAAAGATGACATAAAAATGTCTTTGACGTAGATGGTCTTCCATAAGCATTCTTTTCCAGGGGCACTTGATCTTCGTGTTTTATAAGGGGTTGAAGAGTCTTAGCTCGTTTAGCCGCCGGAGAGACTGCGAGTGATTGGTAAGCAACTGAAGGTTTCAAAATGTTTACTCGTTTAACAGGCACAGTGACCTCAGGAGGTTGGTAGACATCTCCAGGTTTTAAAATTTTAACTCGGTTTGCGGGCAGGTTTGTTTTGAAAATTACAGAATCTGGTTCTGGTAAGAGGTTTCTTGGAATATTTTGACTATCCACAATATTCTCTTTGATAGGTTCAAGGTATTCAGTTGTATCTTGTTTTTCAAACGAAGACGCCGTTATTTCGTCTGAATGTAAAGGAAACCCCAATATATTTTCAAATTGTTTCTCAGGAGTGGCGGAAGCTCTAAGCGAGTTATTAATCTCTTCTATCATAGATTCATTATCAAATAATTGCGTCGTAAGATTCGGGTCCAATGAATCTGATGATACGCGCGATAAAGAAGTCAGTGATCTTCCAAGAACATTACTAGTAACAAGAACTTGTTTGGACTGTTGACTTGATTTGTTTGGAGCAGTTGGGACCAATGATTCTGATGCCTCTAGTTAAGGGAGCACTACCATGTCACTCGCACACTTTGATGGTGTTACAAGTTCTTCACCACTAGAAGGCTCCTCTATTTCGTAATTAGCTACCAATATATGTGTTTGAGGATCATGACATCGACACAAACCACGCATTTCATTGCAGAAGCAACTCAATTTCCGGTGCTCAATCTGGTTTCTTTTTATAGATATGATTTGATGGAGTTGCGTCGTACCGGGTACAGCTTGTATCCCTTCGGGGATGAGTGTTTTCATATTTTTTACATCATTGGAAGAAACATAAAAAGCCTTAACAGACTTCATTGTACTTAGCAATACTTTGTGAGCATCAGAGGCATTGGTAATGTCCTCGCCATATAGAATTCTTTTATCCAGTTGTCTTTTAACAGATCCTCCGACGCCATCAGCTAAACTTTTACCGTGCCCTGCCTCCGAAAATGACCAAGTAGTATGGGATAATTTTAATTTTTGTGTAAAATAGTTCAGGAGATAGAAATTTTTCTTTTGTCTGTACTGGCTACTTGGTCCATCTGAAAAGAAATGTATAATTTTCATATCAGGATTCATTTGTTTCGTCTGCTTGATAACTGGTATAAGATGTGCCCAGATGGCATTGGGCTCATGGCAGTTATCATCAGATACAGTCACAAATGAACTACTGCAATCCTTTCCAAAAATTACTCCAGTGTGCAA
>NJDD01008661.1:0-13221 GCA_002245505.1 Calephelis nemesis
AGCCCAATAAAATACTTTTTCTTGGTTTGAGATTTGATGCTATTGCTTAAGTATATAAGTATATATTAAGTATATATATTTGCACACCACAATGTGGTAGAATATGTTGGAAAGCTTAAATAATTTTGTAACAACCTTAACACACATATTCCGCAAATAAATATATTTTCTTCTTCTTTTTCTTTTCTTCTTCTATAGCAAAAAAATTTGTTACTTTTTATTTTTGTAAGAAATATTTTCACGCCTGTACCATCGAACAGGTATGCAGAGGTACAATCAGGACACCCACAACTAGCCAAAAACATTAAGGTTTATTTTCATAAACCACTTATTTTAGAAACGACGCAACGTAAGTGATTTGTGACTCGTTGTCACAGACTACCTAAAGATACTACGCATCTCGTGCTTAACAATAACAACCACAAAGTTTCTTTATGTAAGTTGAGGCTCTATTCAATAATATAGAATGTTTACATTTCGAAAATATTTATAAACACACATATTGAATTACGCGCGTTGAGCACTTCTTTTCGTTGTACGCTAGCTACATTAATTACTACGAGAACGTGACCATAAAAACGAAATTCGTATATTAACAAAATGTTCAATTTAATATATGTTTCTTAGCAAAATTGAATAATCAATTTCGTTATGACTTCTATTGCTAAGAATCTAATTTTAAATAAACATTTTTTACATTTCTCGTCATCTAAGTTTGCATTATAAGGAACGGGGCATCAAACTAATCAAATGCGGAAAGAGTGAATGAATGGTTTTGCTTGACACGGTACTAACAGTGGTACTAACTCTGGTACTAGAAAGTCCTCGGTTGGTCTTCGTTTTGTAATAAGAATGACATTTAGTACGGTAACAAACTTTCATACCGTAACAAACCTAGACTTTTTGGTCTTGGTTTAAACCTGGTACTAGAGTGTTTTTTTGGAATAAGGCGGTAACAGTTACAAAAGTGTACATGAGATATGTAATGAAGTTATACTACTACTGGAGCTTACACTTCTAACAAAGACTTGATTTCATTTCCAAATATTGCTGACTCGACTAATGTGAAATAACAGTCATAATGAAAGAAATGCCAGTTCATTAGAGAGAGTATGGTTACTCTTTAATCCCGATATCATGCGAATTGGAAATTGTAATTGTATATATCAGTTTGGGTTTTTTTTGAACACAGTACTAGCGGATTATTAAACATTTAATTACAAATTAATTCATCAAATCCGATAAAATGATTTATTATTTACTATTAACTAAATGGTAATATTTCGCCAGTATTGTCTTCAAAAGTACCAAAAATAACAAACTCGATTACAATTTCTAGTATTGCATGAATCGAGCTTCAAGGGTAACCCTACAGGTCTTTGAAAGCAGTGCAACCTTTAGAAGCGTCGTAGCTTCATAAATATATTATAATATACTAACTGTTACCCAAGGCTTTGCTCACGTAACCAGTTAATATTTTTACGAATTAAAGCCCATTAATAAGGACTCATACAAACTTTCAACCCCTATTTCATCCCCTTAGGGGTAAAAATTTCAGAAAAGCTTAAATACGTATATACTCATTTTTGATAAATAGCCCAAAACTAAAGTTTCATGTTTCTATCTTAAAAATGACTGTCTTCCATACAAATTTTCAACCCCTATTTCACCCCTTTCAGTTCAGATTTTCAAAATTCCGTCCTTAGTGGGTTTCTATACAATAAAACGACCCTACTACTAAATTTCATGGCTGTAACTCGAATAGTTTTTGCTAGAATCAGTCAGTCAGGACATGTTATTTTAAAAGTATAGATTGAAGATAAAGAGGATTTGTCAAAATCCAGTACATGCTGCAATTTTCGCTTCGAAAATGAATATGAATTTATCAAGAATACAAGAAAGCTGCAACCATTTCAATTTCTTGATCTTAACTTATACCATGCTTTGATCGTAGATGTCCTTTTAAACTACAATTTTGTATGAACGATTGACTGCAATGCAAACACTTAAAGCGTCGATCATTCGCATGTATCCTCAAATGTTCTCGTAGAGTTTTCTTTGTACCAAAAGCCTTCATACATACATCACACTGAAAATCCCGATTCCCAGTATGTTTCACCATATGAGATGTGAGTTCCCGACTTGCAAAAAATCGCATATCACAAAACTTACAACAAAAACGTCTTTCCATCAAATGGTCACGTTTTGTATGTATGCGCAAAGCACTTTGAGTAGCAAAACACCGTTCACAAGCTTGACACTTCACTTCTTTAATATTTACACCGTGTACACTATTCATATGTTTCTGTTTCTTTCTATATGTACTAAACTTTTCACCGCACAAACCGCATTTGCTAATTAATTGTGAATGAATATGCACTGTCCGTTCGTGGGATTTCTTTTTTCTTAATGTATCACAAACTTTTGAACAAAACGAGCATGCGAAAGCACCAGTTTTATGTCCTTCCTTATGTAATACCATTATCGCTTTTGTAACAAATCCTTGATCGCAGACATCGCATATATAATTTCTGTAATGTTTACTCATATGTTCTAGGAGACCTTTATATTTATTAAAAGCTACTTCGCATAATACACATCTTAATTCTTCACCTTCAAATTTAAATGGTAAAATATGATTATTTATATCTCTATGTATTACAAAATGATGTGATTCCAAATGATCCAGCATGTCATCTACACTATTTAATTTTTCTTTGCAAATCTCACATCGTAAACCAGTTATATCAAGTTTCACAAGGAACTCCCACAGACGTTTCCCTTTTGCAAATTTACTTTTAGCTTCTTCATTGTGGAGAGTTAATGTGTGACTTTTTAAATCTGCAGGGTCTGGGAAAGCAACGTCGCAGAAACAGCAACCATAACCTATATCGTTTCGACTTCTTATTGGTGTAGCGTTTGTATTATTAAATATTATGCGCACATTATGTATCTGTTTTTCCAATTCTTTTCCTTTTACTTTAACACGCGGCTTCTTTTCTTTCTTTTCTCGTCGCCCTGTAAAAAAATATAATCAATAAAACATCTTTTGTACAATTTTTAACCTTGGTGCTTGATCAAACGAAATCGTAATTATTTTTTTAAATGAAATCTGTGGTGTAAAGCTTGTTGAAATTTGTCACCGATTCGAGAAAGTGTGGGATAAAAAGATGAAATTTACAATGCGAATATGGATGGATGTAGGTACCCAGGAAGACCTAGGTTGACGTTCCATTTTTTTTTATGATATTGGAAGGCAAACGCAGACGGATTTCCTGATGTTAAGAAATTCACGAAGCCTAGAGACACCAAAGGTGGTAATGGTGCGTTGCCAACCTGAGGCCGGGATGTTAGGCCTCGTGCAGAGGTAAGTTTACCGGCTACCTTACCCTCCGAACCGTAACACATCATGACGTTATGGCAGCAGGAAAAGGCAAGCTGGTGGTACCAATCCGGGTGAGTCGTTGCGAAACTCTACCACCTAGTCAGATGTCACGGTGCTAGTGATGGTAAGCCTATGCTTGCCTTTTACGAGCTGCCTGACAGGAAGGCAGATGGTCTATTCTGCGTAGGAGCCCGGACCAACATCAAATCGCTCGAGTATTGTCCGAGGGTGAGGTCAAGATTCTCTGAAACCGACGTGTTTATGCGAAAAGGGTAAATGAATGAGGAGGAAGCCAGCATGTCTGTAAGGATCATGATATGTGGCACTCGACGACGCTACTCTGCCTACCCTGTGAGTGACTTGACGTGAAGATATGTATTACTTTTTATTATGTTGCTAGATTTTTACAACTATCAGGGAAGAATATTACTTACAATATTACTATTTTCGTACAATCTTTCATCTCCCACTGTAGTCCTCCGGGAGCACTTTAAATAAACTACCTTATCTTTAGTAGGTTGTCTTGTAGTTGTCTCTTAGGTTAACTAAATTCATATCAAACTTATCAAAATCGGTGTAGCGCTTTAGTCGTAAAAGCGTAACAGACGGACAGACTTTTACATTCATAATATTATAGCATATTATAGTATATGGACGTGTTACTGATGCCAGTGGAGTGTAATTCTTCATCGTATTCTTATTTTTTTTTCCATTTTTTTTTTATTTTTTTAGCACTTGCCCTGTGCGTGGGATAAATTTCTATAAATTTTAAAGAAAGAAAAAATTTCGCCCCAGACAGGATTTGAACCTGTAACCTTTCGTCTCAAGCCGACAAATGCACTAACCAATTGAGCTACTGAGGATTCAAGTCCCGTGGCGAAATTTTTAATTCTTTTCTAACCCGTTAACGCGGGTAGGTATGTCCTATAGATACACAATTCTGAGCACCCACCAAATGAGTTCATCATAGATGAAATTCACATTTTAGAATGGCCATAACTTTCGTTTCTTACATCGTATTTTTATTGTTTTAGCACTTGCCCTGTGCGTGGGATAAATTTCTATAAATTTTGAAGAAAGAAAGTAGCAGTAGCTCAATTGGTTAGAGCAGTCGTCGGCTTGAGACGAAAGGTTACAGGTTCAAATCCTGTCTGGGGCGAATTTTTTTTTCTTTAAAATTTATGTAATTCTTCAGTTAAGGTATTTTCGGGCAGCTATCCCTATAGACAACAGCTACCCCCCAGAGAAATTGGCAATTGGAATTGTATAATATAATATGTCAGTTTCGGTACTTTTGAATACAGTACTAGCGGATTATTAACATTCCGTTTGTTATATTATTTTACTTTACACTTTTTCATTACCAGAGCCCTCACCATGAGTTTACGACTTGTCAAGTTTAGTACTCGTTAGTTGTTACCGTCTTTGTATTTTTTTTTGTATGAAAACTTTGAACAGCGCCTCTATTGGTAACCAAGAGAAACACACTTTTAGACCAAAAAGTGTTATAGATTTCGACACGTAACTTACCGAACGTAATCTATATCAACTCATAGTAAAGCCTCTGGGCTTTGTAGTTTAAATAAATAAATAAATTAATTAATAAATATCTTTGGACAAGTCACACAAATTGAATCTTACCCCAAAGTAAGCAAATTACATGCTTGTGTTACAGGTGTTAGTCAACGATTTTAGTACATAGAAGTACTTAAATAGATACCATAATAAATTTAATAAACACCCAGAACCGGAAATGAAGACATCTAAATGTTTATCACACAAATGCCTGCCCCCGTCGGGAATCCAACTCGAACTCGAGTCTCGCGGTCCGTCGATACAGTTAGGCGTGTACGCTAGACACTCGACTAACGAGGCGGTCAATTTTTTGATATATTGGCTGGTATTTAAAAAAAATAAGTTCTATATTTTATGAAATTTTGAAATGCAGAACCAAAAAACGTTGTTTGGATTTCAGTTCTAGATTTGGCTGCAGATTGAAAATGGAAAGAATGGAATAATTTGGTTTTTGAATTAGGCAAGGTGGAGGTACCAATCCGGAAAAGCTGCTGCATATCACTCTACCTCCTAATTACTTACTTTTAACCTCCGACGCAAAAAGAATCGTGTTATAAGTTTGACGCGTCTGTCTGTGGCATCATAACTCCCGAACGGAAGCAGTGATTTCAATTTAGTTTTTTTGTATTTAAGGTGTAACTTATGTGTGAGTGTTCTTAGTTTGATGAAAATGGGTTGAGCCGTTTAAAAGTTGTGGGAGTGAAAGTGGGGAGATTAACTGATTTTTTAACTTTTAAAGGGAAATTAAATTCTTGTGTCGGGGGTTTCTTTTAATTTTTAATTTAATTTTAAATTATTGCACTAGCGGAAATATCCAGTAACCTAAATTACGAAACGACATCAGGCGATAGGGTTGTCGCATCCTGACGCCTGGTTCTTATTCCGATCAGTTAATTGAAATAAGACGGACTTACTATTCAGTTCTTTCTTTATCACCTTCACCGGCACATTGTACATGAAAGATGCTTTGGCTTGTGACATGGTCTTATTCAGAACTTCTTCAATACATTTGTTCAACTCCTCATCTGTGTAATTGAACATCATACTTGAGTCTTTCTTTGACTTGTGCTCAGACTTTAGTTTGACTTTTGGTTTTTGTTCTGGTTGAGGATCTAGAAAAAAAACATTATCCTGTTAACCTATATCCTATCCCATTTTTGAACTGACTCTTTCTTTCATGTGAAAGGTTAGCGAACAAACACACGGCTCTACCGATGATAAGAGACAATCGTGGCCTATAGACACCATAAATGTTACAGGTGCGTCGCTATCCTAAGGTTGGGATGGCAGGGATATTTTGCAAGTCTATTGTCCCTCTCCTTCAGACCGGAATGTGACAGTGTCATTATGGTGACAGGAATAGGCAAGGCCGTGGATCCCTACCTAGGCCAAGTTTATGCACAGCACTACCACCAGTAAAATTGGTCAGTATGTTGTTTTTTTTGCATGTTTGTCAAGCGATTACTTTACCAATAACTGAACTATTTTAAAAGATCTTTATTGGAAAGGTAGCTCATGATACCGGGTTGAGGTATCATGACACCGAGAGAGATTGGTTTTTGAGTTATACTTAATGAATTAACTTAATCTTAATATTATATAACGTGTAATATTAAATTATGTGCCGTTGTTTATCCGCGATGGACTCTTAAAACTACTTAACCGATTTCAATCAAATTTGCACACCGTGTGCAGTTTGATCCAACTTGAAAGATAGGATAGCTTACATCTCAGTTTATGAAAAAACAATTACCTTCCGAGCGAAGCCGGAACAGGCAGCTAGTTTTTATCTAAGTTGGTACATTCGTTGTTAATGTCGTCAATAGGTAAATGTAAAAATGTATGCATCACTTGTATAATCCAAAACGATTTGTGGTATGTTTATAAAATTTATGTGGGACCATCTCGGAACCATCAACTTATCCTTCGAAAACAGAATTATCAAATCGCGACGAAGGAATTCGGTTTTTTTTTGCAGCAAATCTACGCTTAAATTATTTGCAGTTTAACTATGTTGAAATTACTTATTACTAGCTGTTGCCCGCGGCGTTGTCAGCGTAGTCCCAAAGGAAAATTGTTTAGGTTTAAAACTATCTGTTAATCCAAGTTACTCTCCATGTGTGTGCCAAATTTCATGAAAATCGGTTCAGCAGTTTTTGCGTGAAAGAGTAACAAACATACCAACTTTCGCCTTTATAATATTAATAGGATTATAAATATAATGGTGAGAATATTTTGAAGTTTAACCGTCTTACTACAAAAAAATTAAACACTCGTTGAACAAGAGTTTTACTAACAAGTGTGTACACGGTAGATTGGTTTAGGTGGTAGAGTTTCGCACTCGCCCGGGTTGGTACCACCGCTTTATCTATTCCTGCCGCCATAACGTCATGACGTGTTCCGGTTTGGAGGGTAAGGTAGCCGGCAAACGTACTTTTGCTCGAATTCTAATATCCCGGCCTTAGGTTGGCAACGCACCATTACCACCTTTGGTGTCCCTAGGCGGCGAGAATTCCTTACCATCAGGAAATCCGTCTGCTTGTTTGCTTTCCAATATCATTAAAAAAACGGTGACACGTTAGTCACATATATAGCATGATATTAGCGGGATATCAATTTCAAACAATTCAACAGGCGTCTAAGAGTAAGAACTCACGGATCGGTTTTTATTCGCGCCCGCAGGTCCTGTAGAATGTAGATTTATATGCAAAAAAAAAAGTAAGATCACATATTTTCACGGTGCGTTTTACACCCTCAGCTGCCGCGGTTGTGTGCCGCGACCGCAGTTTGCGAGCGAGCGAGCCGCGGCGGCTGAGCGTGCTGGCGAGAGTTTTGAAATAAAACCACAGTTCCGCGACCGCCGCCGAGTAAAAACCACTCCGTGAGTTCTTAGACTTAGGCTGGATTTCACCGTCGCATTTAAACGTGATCTAGGAACGTAAAAACGCGTTTAGTCAAATTGTCAAGAGTGTCAATTTTACTGTCAAAGAAATTTTGGTTATCTTATATAAAAAGTTTGAATACTATACATTCATACATAGTTTACATTCTCGTGTCACAATGTTTGTTCCCGTACTTCTCCGAAACGGCTTGATCGAATCTCATGAAATTTTGTGAGCATGTTAAGTAGATCTGAGAATCGGCCAACATCTATTTTTCGTACCCCTAAGTTATAAGGGTAACTCACCCCAATTTTTTTACTAAAATCACATTAAAAATAGCAGAACAGCGTCTGCCGGGTCAGCTAGTATTAAATGTATTTTGACGTGTTAAGTAGATTATCAGGGGATGGTGATAAGATTTGGTATTTTTTCCATAAAAGAGATAAGGAGTGGGCTAACCTGACGGAAAATAGCCGTCACTGCCCAAGGAGGTATGCAACACAAATTTGTTGGGAACGCATCATGGGCTTTAAAACGTTTTTGAAAAAACCTGTATGCGAAAGCTCCGTGAAAATACTATTTAAAGCTAATCCCAAGTTTTACTGTTTGTATAAAAACGTTCTTGGAAAGTGGCACCTCTTACATATAAAAGAGCAGTCTTACAAAAAGATCTATAGAAATACCTGTCAAGTTTGTGTCAGCATCATATTCGTACTTGATGTCCACATACTCGGCTTCCATTTCTGTATCATCATCTATCTCTTCTTTGATAGGTTGCTTAGGTTCTGAAACAAAATACCTGCATTTGAAGTGAAAACTTCTTTAGCGGCGCTACGCACTTTTTTTGGAATGGGAAAAGTTTAAAAGACTCGCATCAGGACACGTGACGTGATCGAAGATTCGTAAGACGAATGGAGAGTAAACAGCCGGCACGGCGTAGGAGAGAAAGTATCCCCCTGTCTTTCTACGGCGCGGCGAAAATGTATGCCTGCGCCTGCTGTTTTAGTTTTGACGGTGCAGGGCGCTTGCGCGAATGTTCGTGTTGTCATGTTTATGTACGATAGCGCAATAAATGAATATTGTGTTGTACTACATAAATGATAGTACTTTTATACTGATGAATAAATAAATTCGTGTAAAATTATTCCCTAACCTCCCTTTTTTTTCTCCCCGTGTTGGTCCAGGCTCCTTTGCAGAATAGACCATCTGCCTTTCTGTACCAGGCAGCTCGTAAAAGGCGAGCGTAGGCTCATCGTCACTAACACCGTTACATCATGCTACGTGGTAGAGTCTCGCAGCGACTCGTCTAGATTGGTAGCACCGCCTTATCTATTCCTGCCGTCATAACGTCAGTCCTTACCATGGACATGTTCCGGTTCGGAGGATAGAGTAGCCGGTAAACTTACTTTTGCTCGAGGCCTAGCATCCCATCCATGTTCCATAATGTTGGCAGCGCACCTTTACCACCTTTGGTGTCTCTAGGCATCGTGAATTTCTTACCATCATGAAATTCGTCTGCTTCTTTGCCTTCAAATAAAAAACAATAACAACAACAAACACTTTCAGGTGTCTATTTAGTTTGACACAACACAACATCTTGGATATTTTAAATTTATTATAATGTTACAATACATGTATTTAGAATATAGAATATAGAATAGAGAATCCTTTACTACTAATATTATAAATGCGAAAGTTTGTGTGTTTGATATTCCTTCACGCAAAAACTGCTGAAACGATTTGCATGAAATTTGATACACACGTACCTATAGGGTAACTTGGATTAACACAAGTGATAGTATTTATAACGAAAAAAAATCCTGTGGGATCATTAACCACGCGGGCAACGTCACGGGCAACAGCTAGTAGAAAATATTTTTATACTCGTTAATCTTACGGGCGGACTTAAGACGAGTCTATATAATACTAAAAGCTACCACCGATCGGATCGGATCGGATCGGAACGCGGCCACACACTAAGCTTAAGTTGACCAAATACCCTACCTTCCGAACCAGAACGACAGTTGCAAGCACTGATATTGGTACTAGAAAAAGTTAAAGCGGTGGTATCGATTCAGATTTGTCACAAGTCAATACTAGCGCCCAGCTTCACTAAAATCAATAAAAGAATAAACAGCGATTTACTACATTATTTCAGTAATGGATGATGGGATTATCGCATCCTTACACCTACAACGTAATTTAAGAAAGATGTAAACATTATTTTTCAACAAAATTTACAGTTAGCCCGTGATGGTCCAGGTCTGTTTAATAGAATAGACCATCTGCCTCTCTGCCAGGAAGCTATAGGTAAGTAAGAGGCGAGCGGAGATTAAATATGTAAGTCATTAACAACAAGACCACTGATGATAGAGTGCTGTGCGGCAAATTGCCCAGGTAGGGATCCACCGCCGTACTAATTCCTGCCGTCATTTTGTTTGTTATGTTTGGGCCTGGAAGGTAGGGTAGCCGGTAGACTTGCACAACTGGCCTTATATCACAGCTACAGGTCAGCAACACACATATAGTATATACGGCGTCTTTAGGTCACAGTTTCAAGGTCAAGTGACCCGTGAACTTATTCTCTGATCTCCCACACAAAAAACCTAGCTGGTATTTTATATTTTAAGTATTAAGACAGCAATAAAGCACATGTCTATCCTGATGATAAGAGACAACCAAGACAAACATAGATATTGTAGGTAAGGTAGATGGTGATGTACCTACTGACAGCAGTATAACCTAATGGATTCTATGTTGGATTGAGTTTCCTGAGTAGAATAGACCATCTGCCATCCTAAGAGACAGCCTCCTTGGCCAAGAATTTAGATCAATGGAGACAGGCATTTGTGTGACGGACCTTTGAATGTCTGGGTGTTTATTACAGTTATAATATAGCTGTATTTATTCAAGTATTAATATACATCTTTATTTGTTGCCTAATACTAACAATGGTGCCGATTTTGTTGTGTCACCGCTAATTCTAAACTAACCTAAAATTTTCTAATCTTAACCCTTCTTTGCATGATTTTTGCTATTTTTTTTAAATAAATCAGGGTGATGTAATTAATGCTCTAGATTAAAGGAAAAATATTAAAAAAATCCTAATGTAAATAAAAATATTTATTATGTAAAAAAACAATATGATGGAAATTTACATCATCATGCATTGTCACATATTTGGCTCAGTACTAAATAAATAAAAAAATATTGTTTACTTAATCTTCTTTATTGTTTATGATAATTTAAAAAACAATTATTATTTTTATTTAAGCACAAATTGACTCCACATTTACTACACGAAATTGTGGAATAGCCTTTACATTTGGGAAATTTGCACCAGAGTGACCCACCTACTGTTGGCCAATGTTCAGCACCATCTTTTCTTATGTCTTTTGGAGGTGGTGGTGCTGGAGAACCTTTTCTTTTTTTGATAGTAATTTCTCTTCTAGTGAACTGGTACTAGGACGACCTCTTTTAGCGTCTTTGGTGGATCCTCTGTTGCATAGCACAAAGGCCAATTCATTTCTGAATTGGCCCATTGTAAGTAGACTCTTTTTGGGTTCACCTCTTTCTTGGGCATTTTTTTTATATATAATCCAAGAGTTTATAATAGCTAGATCTAATAAATGATAAAATATACGCAAGTACCACTTTTTAGACCTTATTGTTATATGGTTTCTGCCCAAAAAGCTATCCATGAGATCTACTCCTCCCATATGTTTATTGTACTCTTGGACAATAAACGGGCAAGTAATATCAATTTTTCCTTTTATTGTCCTGTCATATCTATTGACTTTAGTTACAGGCAATGCTCCAGCATAAGAAGATAGCAGGGTTACTATTTTATTATCTTTCCAAGCCACACAACTCAAATCTATACCATCATTCACAGACACTCTTTCCTCAAAACTACCTCTGGGCACAGATTTTTTCATGAAGTTTTTCTTCTCTGGAAGTTTATTATTTGGAATCCTGTTTTGTTGCACAGTTCCCACTGTGTGAATGCCTGATTTAGCTAAAAAAACTACCAATGGCAAAGATGTATAAAAATTATCAAAGTATATGACATGGTTTTGCTTTCTTGGCACTCCTCGAAGTAAACGAACTACAACATTTCCTGTTGAACCAAGATCTGGTTCATCTGTGAGCTTTTCTGTATTCTCTTGTCCAGAATATACCTCAAACTTGTGGGCATATCCCATCAAATCACAGAGAACATATAATTTGAAGCCCCATTTATGGGGCTTCTTAGGCAGATATTGTTTTAAAAAATGCCCTATTTTGGTAGAACACATCTGTTCATCCACAGAAAGTCTTTGGTCCATTGGCACTGTGGCAAACCTCTCATTGAGATGCTTGATAACAGGGCGGATTTTATAAAGCCTGTCATGTTCTGGATGCCCTATAGGTTTGTGAAGATCATTGTTATTAAAATGTAATGATAACTTTATTTTCTCAAACTTGTTCAGTGGCATTGTTGAAGAAATGGGCTCATATCCAAACTTTGGCGACCAGTATGATCTTGTGCTAGGAAATTTGATTACTGACATATACAATAATATACCAAAAAACTTATACAAATCATATTCTGTAACTGTTATAGATGAACTGGGATTACTCTGTATTATGTAAAATTTGTCTCCGCTACTAATGTTTTGATAAAATCTTCAGTGATAAAATAGTTAAAACATTGATATGGAGTTTCTAGGTGTGATAGACCACCTGAAGCAGTAGAACTCCCCAAGAAAGTAATTTTATCTGTGTCATACACCAGATTCCTTTTTTTCCAAATCAAGCTTCTTTTGTCAAATGGAGAACTGGATGAAGACTGCAAATTGGATGAAGTTGATGGGTGAGAGGGTTCTTGATCTTCTGTTTCTACAAGAGGAGGATCAATGTCAGCAGTTTCATCCACATCATCCCCATCATCATTGTCGTTCTCCTCCTGCAACACTCTTATAACGTCAACAGAATCGCGGTTTTCATCATCGGAATCTTGGTCATCGAGGTCATCTTCTGAGAGCCAACCGCCTTGTAACTTACTAAGATAATCTTCAATATCTCTTTCATTCAAGTTTCCCTAAAAAACAACATAAAATAAACATTTACAAAAATGTTTGCCATACATTACAAGTGAAATTACTGCATAGAGATGTAAATTTCCATCACATAGTTTTGAGCAATTTATTCACAGTGTTTTGATATAAATTGTACATAAAACAACAAAATCATGAAAACAAACCTTATTTCCACTCATTTTCACTTTTACTGTATTTTATATATCCGTTTATTTCCTTAAAACAAACTAAAATCTCGCTCTTTTTTTTCCAGTCACAACAAACAGCGGAATGACAAGTTCTAGGCCTGGTAATTGAC
>NJDD01008669.1:4185-14800 GCA_002245505.1 Calephelis nemesis
ATTTTTTAAAGAAAACTGTTTTCTTATGGGTCACACATGTTGGTCAGTATTTGTGTGGGTAATGTAACATTTAACAATTAAAAAAAATAAACAATATCAGCTACGTAAATGTTCTTATAACGATAGTTTGTTATATTTTTAGGATAGATTAATCTCCTTACAATAATATAATATCTTCGTGAAATATTATACATTTTCCCTGTACTTTTATTAGCAAATGTTCGATTCAATCACAAATAATGATTTGAGAGGCCTCGCCTAAATCATTATTTGCGTTGAGATTGATTGCTGGAATATCTAATGTCTCAGATCAGAGGATCACACCCCGGGGATAGATCAACGATGAGTGACTTAATTGAGATAGTTCCGTGGAGGCATAACAGGATCAACATTTACACAATACTATAACAAATATACATTGATAACATACAAGAACGAAATAATCAATCTACACTCTCTAATATTTTAGGGAATCTATGGCCTCAGTCGAGTTTTGATACTCCTTCATATATATAACATACACATCTTCTACAAGTCCCTTGATCAGTAGTACAAAGTCCTTCATGCCAAGTCCCTTACGAGGTAGGCAGAGAATATCGAGTGCCAAATGATCCTAGCAGAACTGTCTAACTTTTTTAACATTAATAACTCTCTTCATACAAACACGTTGGTTTCAGAGACTCTTGACATGGCCCTCGAATAAAATTGATTGGTACTACTTCCATCCACATTCACATTGTATATCCACTTTGACGATCTTTCATCTGTCATTCTTTTAAAGTGACCGAACGAACAGGGAATTCTGTTTCTCTTTTTTAGACAGGTGCTTACTTTTAATTCCATTTTTCCCAAATTCCACCAAAAATAAGAAACATATAACTTGTATCGAATGTTAGACGACAAAATAAGAATAACACTCACCATAAAAACTCAAAAGAGACGGAGAATAAGCAATAAAAATCAGAAAGACACAGAATGAAAAAAAAAACAGTTAAAATAGTAATATTCGTCACAAGAATATTAAGTCAAATTATTACACATGATAATATATGTAAGTAAAAACCAATATTTTGAAACACCGGGAAAACATATTTGAGTAATGTCAGATACTAACTAAATTATTCATAATTATAAATCATACAATTAATTTAAAAAATACTGTTTCGTTTAATTAAATAAAATACACGTTTAATGAGTAAATAAATTACTTCTAGTTTGATACATCACTGTCTCTGACCTTAAAATCAACTTCCAGAAGATGTGTACGCCATAACAGTAATACTTAATACAAAAACATTCGTAGCGTCCTTACGCAAGGTTACGTTTCTCATAAATCTTTCATGCCTACATACAGCTCCACAATTAAAATTATTATTAATTATTATTATTGTTATATTGTTTATTAGGTGTTTTACAGCGAAGATGGCGTGCGAATACGACTGTTCTAATTGTACCAGGGGCTGATTCCGTATCTCTTTAGTGATGATCACTCAGTAAAGTGTAGATCAAATTGCTGTCAAATTACGTGTTTTGTATTTGCTATCTCCAGTGACCAACAGAAATAAAAAGAGATAGCAAATACAAAACACTAGCTATTTGTTGTATACTTTACCCAGTGACCATAACTTAAAAGATACTGAATAGCCCCGCAGATAACCGTGGCTTATGAACACTATCCGTCTTGTTTAATAACCATGATCTAAAGTAGGATTAAAATCAAGTTGAAATTATTTTTATTTGTTATTACTTTTTATAATACCAGGCTGGACCTTAGAGTATTTTACTCCGTGTTTATTAATAAGGCGGTATATGTATAATGTTACATTTTTTACATCGCACAACATCTTTGTGAAATCAGTTACCGAGGGCGGTATTCCCAAACGATTATGATTTAGGAATCTTCAAGAAAAGAGCGTCCTTATTCCTTAAAGGTCGGCAACGCATCGGTGATCACTTTCCATTAAGTGACCCACTTTTTTTTTTTGTATGACTAATTTGTTGCTAATCTCGCGATTTTATGCAACTTCACCGAGCTTTGTGGGCCGAGCAGAGTGCTCAGCCCGAAACCCACTTGCTCGTTTGCTTCCTCTTATATAAAAATGTTATAAGTACGCCGCTGTCCTGTAACTAAAAAAACAACTCCAAAAAATATAAACAGTCCTTAATAAACACTTTCATTAGATAAATTAACAAAGTCATCTCAATATTTTGTACTGAATGTTTATTCAATGTTTATTTGTGAATCCGTTAATTTTGTTTCACCTAAGGGGCATTTGTAGGAACTTTATTAAATAGCTTTTATTTGTGTTCAGTGTGGCCAGCAGTAACGTACACCATTTTCTTCTCCCAACATAAATTTCCTGTGTTTGGGTTTCAAATGAATTGCTTGTTTAAATGTCTCTTTGTACTGCTTTTAATAGATTAAAATTTCCTCTTATTAATTACTTATCTTTTATTAGAAAATTTGGAGTTTAGTTTATTTGAAATGGTCGTCAGAGTTTTAACAAAATAGACATTACAAGAATAAAAATAAAAAAATAAAAATTACCAATCCGGGCGAGTTGCTGCGAAACTTTACCACCTATTAGGATGTCACGGTATTAGTGACTATAAGCAGATGGTCTATTCTGCAAAGGAGCCCGCACCAACACGGGGAAAACTTCATTTTGTATCTTTTCTTTGCATTGTCAAATCAGTCAGTAAAGTTAACTAAACTAACAGTAGTTGAAATCGACGCTTTTATGTTTTTAAACTACTAAACTCTGGAAACGATACGAGGGTCAAACTGAAAGTTCTTAGAAAATCAAAAACTAAGCATTCTAGCAAGTTATTAGTTTTATTATAACTTTTCAAAATAGCGTCCATTTACATCAATACATCGCTGCATTCGATGGAACCATTGAGAAAAGCACCTTGTCCACTCGGCGTTAGGGGTCTCTTCGACGGCGTTTTGAAACGCAGCCACGGCTTCTTCGGCGTCCATAAAATGTTTTCCTCGAAGTTTTTCTTTTATTTTCGGGAATAAATAAAAATCGCAGGGTGCGAGGTCGGGGCTATACGGCGGGTGACCCAGTAATTCCACGTCTGAGGTCGCCAAATAGTCGATCGTTTTCCTGGCGGTGTGCGACGAGGCATTGTCGTGATGAAGGAGGATCCTGCTGCGAGGTCGTTTCTCTCGAACTTTTTCCAAGACAAGTGGCAAACAGTTGTTAGTGTACCACTCTGCATTAACCGTTTTCTGATCCTCTAAGACAACTGTCGCGTAATGACCTGTCTTTCCAAAGAACGAGGCCACCAACTTTTTTCCAACACTTCGACCTCTCTTCACTTTAGTTGGCAACTCTTCGGAAGGAAACACCCACTGAGCAGACTGTCTTTTGGTTTTCGGATCATAACAGTAAATCCAGCTTTCGTCACCCGTCAGTATGTCGAACACAGCATTTGAGTCACCTCCGTTAAATTTTTGGATCATTTCTCGGCACCAATCAACACGGCGGAGTTTTTGAGCCTCGGTCAAATTATGCGGTATCCAGCGGGCACAAAGCTTCCTGACCGCTAAATGTTCATGGAGGATTTTGTGCACTTGACTCATACCTATGCCTAGACTTGTCCGACTCTGCTGATAGGTCACTCTTTTGTCAGTCTCTCTCATACGCCGCACAACACTGATATTGTCTTCAGTCGTCGCTGTAGAAGGCCGTCCCTCACGCAAATCATCGGTGAGATTAGTTCGACCACGTTTGAATTCATTAAACCAGTTGTAAACTGTGGCACGAGATGGGGCTTCATCGTGAAAAGCCAATCGAAGTCTATCATAACTTTCTTGTTGACTTATATGACATCGAAAGTCATAAAAAATCATTGCACGAAAATTTTCTCGGCTTAAATTCATTCTGACGTGCACAGACAATTTTCAATTTGCCGCCAAATTGTAAAACAAATGACAAATGTATGGAATGTATACTCGATATTATTGGTAAAGAGTTCTATTTTCAAAATTTAAACTTATTTTTTTAATATAATGCTTTTAAGTTGCCAGTTCTAAAAACTTTCAGTTTGGCCCTTGTAACAAATATACAAGATCGGAACAGGACACTAAAATTTTATATTTATTTTAAACTAGGTTTATATGTATATTTCATAACCGTGCGAAGCCGGGGCGGGCCGATAGTAAATACATAAATAATCAATTTATATCCCTAGAGAAATCACACAAATTGAATTAGATTCAAATGTAAAAAGTAAGCAAATTAAATGCTTGTGCTATGGATGTTAACTAACGATGCTAATTAGAAATAATTAAATAGATAACGAAATAAAAATACACACCCAGACCCGGAAATGTAGAGATTTAAATGTAAACCACATAAAAGCCTGTCCCCGTTGGAAATCGAACCCGAGCCTCGTTGGTCGACGTAGTTAGGCGTGTACGCTAGCCACTCGACCAACGAGGCGGTCAAGTTATGGCAACATTCACGTATCAAAACTGAATATTTCAATTGAACCAAATTCAAATATTGATCAGAATATCGGAAGGGTTAATCATAACGGGTGTGTAGTCACAGTCACAGGTGCATCGAGTCAGCGATGCAGGAAGTTACTGGAGCGTGAACTTCCAGCTGGGGACGCACTTTACATCTCACAGACTTTACCATGAATATCTATGGACTTTATTTATGTCAAATATTCGATCTTGACACAGTGTGCATTCTTTTTGTACGTAAAAATGTTTGAAACGGCTGTAAATTTTTGTGAAATTCATATTTACTTTTTGGTCTAAAATCCGTATTTAGGTCGACTTTTACCAAGCTGGTAATAAAATTAAACAATATAAAAATTTAAAAAATATCTCCGAATCGGTCGGCAGAGGCACAACCAGGACACTCACGACTAGCCAAAGACACTAAGTCTCACAATGTGGTAGGTGGCAAGCCTAGGCACATATCCAATCCAAAACAACATTTTTTTTATTAGAAAATTGGAAATACCACATTTTATTTTTGTTGCCTGACTCAAGATTCGAACCCAGGACCTCATGAACTCAAGTCCAACACTTGGACCGCTAGACCACAGAGGCGATAATTGTAGGTTTAACACATTTTGTAACAAATTTAGTATGATAGAAAGTATCTAAAAATTGGCTTGACTAAAAAATCCAGGACAGAATATACTAGTATTTCTAGAAAAACATTTTTCACACTCTACGATTTTTAGTGGTCACTCGGTATAGTTAATTTTGTAATAAGTCTAATAATCTTTTGACAAAAGCAAATTGAATGTTAACAAAAGCATGAAGAATTATTAGGTTTTCGGCAGAATTACAATTTGCTGTTGTCAAAAGATTATTAGACTTATTAGAAAATCATTACATGTTGCTGGTTTTTAGAATTCGATGGTGATTATTTATAGGTTTGAGCTTGTAGTTTGGTCGTCAAAGGAAATAACATTATAGTATTTTCAACTTTTGTTTAATGTAAAATGAAATATTTTATTAAATCATGTACTACCTTGCGGAAATCCATTATAACAGATATAGAATAAGCCTTTATCTCTCGTATGTCGTCGTTTGTACGGTACGGTCTAATTTCAAGGATGCCTCGTGTCAAAGCGAAACGTACATCGAGTGCGATTTGGTGTTTTCTGTGGTGAGTTTTTCAACGGGGTTTGCGAAAAATGTGGCAAGTTGTTTTATATCCTGAGTTGGGTCCTATTGCCATATTATGGGAAGTTGGGCAGTGGGAAGAACGTGGCAATGTATATTATTTCCCAAGCTCTTACTTTATTCGTGATCTGGTTGCGGTGGTGGGAGGTGGGAACTTCATTAGGCTTGTCACAATCTACGTCATTTAGAAGACTTCTCGCCACAACTGTCAAAATGCTTACGCGGAATTAGCAAAATAAAGGCTTATTCTACACATGAAAAATGTAATGTTTGTTTTTTTATACTGTTTGCTATACTTTTTATGATATTTAATAATGGTTTGACAATTGAATATCTATTTTTTAACAAAAAAAGGATTGTGTAGTTTTATGAAACCACGGTAAAGGTGAAACTTGATCTATAACTATAAACTATATACGCCGCCATATTGGCCTCGGCTGCTGTGACGTCACCGTCACGCGACATGCGACACACAGACCAAAAACGAGACGATGTAATAAAAATTTCACTTTAAAAACTGATACTACAACGAAAATAAGACTCTGACCTGAAAATCGACTTTTAATTTATATACATACGTTGATGATACTTTTCCACTGAGTTGAAGAGATTGACAGTTTTATTAATAAAATTACATTGGTCTAAACGTTATTGATATAAATAAATCTTACAATAATTTAATTCTAAATAAGTATAAAAAATCCGAATACGTATAAATAACTAAAACGACAAACTAGGACATAAATAATTATGCTAGAGCTTCAGAAGTCCTCTATACAGATATCTCCTGGATCTGGACGCGTTTTTTTGGTGGACCTGTTGTGCTCGGCCTCTCTTTTAGCTCTGACTCGCTGCTGCGCTGTGGAAATTCAATGTTGTTTTACTAAAATATGCATAATTCTTATACATATACAGTCATTTAAGAAAATCAAGAAAATTACGCTGTTTTTTTGTTTCTTTTGCCTCCTGCAAGAGTTTTTAATTTTCCAAATCTGAAGACGACATGCTCAGGCGTTATGGATAAGTAAATGTCTGTAACCCGTATTCCCGAAAAGGTACTCAAAAGCACGACCAGAGGACATACAGTTAGCTCAAGGTACACCAGTCTAACAATGAGATAGGTGGAAAACTTATCGTTTTTATCTTTTATTCCAGGAAAAGTTGTTATTAGGTATCAGAAAAATGAAAAACACACTTTGCATTGCCCGAATCTGGAATCGAAGTATTTTGGTCTCACAATGTGATAGGTGTTAAACTTATAGCTAGTCAGGCTTTTAAATAATTCCAGGCAAAACTGTTTTTACTGGAAAATTGAAAAACACACTTTGTATTGCCCGACTCAGGTATCGAATCCGGCAGACGGGATTTAATGTATTCAACGCCGACACCGGACTATTAGACCACAGATGAGATCAATAAAAAAGAAAAGACAAGTAGAGGCAGTGACCCCGTGTTGGTGTGCCTTAGAAAAATTTACCATCTGCCTTTCTGCCAGGCAGCTCGTAAAATGCGAGTAAAGGCTTAACGTCACTAAAATTACGTGGCCATGACATCCCACTGGGTGGTAGAGTTTTGCAGCGACTCGCCCAGATTGGTACTATAGCCGCTATTCCTGCCGCCATAATGTCAGTGCTTGACATTGACATGTTCCGGTTCGGGGGGTAAGGTAGACGGTAAGCTTACTTTTGCTCGAGGCCTAACATTCCGTCTTCAGGTTTCAGGTCAACGCACCACTACCACCTTTAGTTTCTTTAGGCGACGTGAATTTTTTTACCACCAGGAAATCCGTCCAATTTTTTGCCTTCCAATTTCATAAAAAAAGTGATATCAATAGGCATTGCAGAACTAAGTTAGTACCATCGATCTGAGTGAGACAACTCTATCAACAGGAAATCCGTCTTTACTTCTTTGATTACCAACCCCAAAAACATATAAACCGAATAAATACCTACAAAGTTAATGATGAAATACAAGGCGAACATGATACCACATTACACACGTGGTCCGAATGAAACCCGGACATTAATGTAATGAGTGGCCATAAATGACAAAATGCGCACTCATCATAGACCTATTATGGCCGATGATACCCTCGAGCTCTGAAATGCTGGTAAATGATGCTTTTTATACAATCCCCACTATATCTATTTGTAATGTTTAATTGCAAATCAATTGTTTGTATTACTAATTTACGATTGCATTTAGAGACATTAATTTATAGTTAATCTACCATTATGTTTAATGATTGCGTGACCATACGTGATTTAACAATCCTAACTTCCACTAAAATAACAGAACATTTTCTAGTCAACTACTAGTTGCATTGGGACTAATTTTCCACGGGTTGGTCCGAATCCACTGAGTACAATAGACCGTTGGACGCTCTACCAGGCACTGATTCAAGCATAGGTCAGTACTAAAAGTTCACAAGTGGATGAGCGCTGTGCAGCAACTTGTTCGGATAGGGATCCACCACCTTACCTATTTCCGCCGCCTTAATTACAGTGTCATGTTCTGGTCCAGAGAGTAGGGTAGCCATTAGACTCTCTGAATGGGCTTAACACCCCGACCACGGGACAGTGAAGTTCTTACAACTATGGTACTAGTATCTATAGACTACGGTTATATTCTTACTATCAGGGCAGTTTAGGTTCAGGGTTTGTTTTTTTTATCTCATAAAAGAACAACCCATTAATGTTCATATTTCCACCCCCTATAACTCGAATGGTTGGATAAACCATGCGTGTATCTGGAAATATTAACATTCGGATACACACACTGAACATTTCACAATAACTAATGATGCAGAATGTGCGAATAAAGATAAGGCGTCGGGATTTTTGTGAAATGTGCTGAACAAAATATTCTAAATGAACACACAATGTAATATTTAGGTAGAGTTTAACCTATTTAAAAGATAATTGAAATATCGAACAAGTGTATTTTTTCAAGTTACCGGAAATTTATCACTTAGTACACTTGCTTACACTTGTTTTAAACAGTGTATCGGACATGAATGAATAATGTTTACTGGCAACGATTTAGTGGGTAGCTGTGTGGATATTTGTGCGACGTGCTGTACAAAATATTTTAAACAAACTAGCACTATATTTTTTTTGGTCGGGTTTAACCGTTTCAAAAAACAATCAAAATATCGAACCGCCGTCGCCTTTTCGTCAGCGCTTGCTTGACGTGTTCCGGTTCGGAGAGTAAAGTAGCAAGTCAACTTACTTTTCATCAGGAAATCTGTCTGCTTGGACGCCCTCCAATATCAAAAAAAAATCTATGTATTACTCGTAGTTTCATTGAAGAACACTTCTACTAACTTTTTTTTTAACACTTCTACTAAAAAACTAGTATTGGCTTACTTTGGGGATCGAATTCCATGTAATTTATCCAAAGACATGTTTTTAATTGAATTAAAAGAAAAAAGTAGTAAAACACTATCGAAGAAATGTCAAAAACTTGTCTTTTAAATGACTGTTGCGTCAATGATTAAGGAAAAAAAATTAAAATGGAATGAAATGAAAACGTAAAAATTGTAAAACTTATTTTACAATTGTATGTAATGTAAAACAGTAGACATCATTTAGTAATTTATTGATTAGTTATTGCAATTGTCGAGTAAATTATTATTTGTTCATGTGGTATCCATTTCAAATTCAGTGGGAAAAAAAATCAACCGACAGCAACTTCGTTGTCTAATGTATTAAAGTTTTTTTTATTCACTCATCACAAATTGAATTTATTTAAAAAAAAATAAAAAAAATATATTGTTTAGTATTTTATGTAAGCTTAGATGAAAACCGGTAGGCTATTTATGTAGTAATAAGATGTAAGTGATATTTTAAAAAGGACAACTGTTTCTTCATTTAAAAATATTAATATTTGGAAGTTTTACTAAAAGCTAAAGCAATGTAATATCTTATATAATATTAAAAGTTGAGTGTTCATTTCAGTTTTATAATTCATTGTTGTTTTAACCGCTCACTTAGAAGTAATTAAAGGATACAAATGTTCTCTAAAAACAAGGCTATCAAATGCAAAAGGAGTTTTAAATCCGATCAGCAATTTCAGAGGTAATTGCGTGTGAAATGGAGATTAATTTCATTTACTTTGTTTGTGTGTTACATACATATCTTCACACCAAGTCGCTTACGGGGTAGGCACAGAGTATCGAGTGACAGACCTCACGATCCTGACAAACCTATCTCGCTTCCTTCACGTTCATTACCCTTTTCATACAAACACGCCGGTGTCAGTAACACTTGACACCACCCTCGGATAATATCCAAGTGATCTGATCGTGGAATGTCAACCTTAGTCTCCCTGGGTACCTACATTCATTCACATCCACCAAAATGTTTGTGTGTTGAGTACGTTTTTCATTGAATGATATTATTACCTTTAACGAGCTTTTCCGTGGTGAAGTGACAGAAGTAGGGTCACTGGTTAGTGAGCCCATTGCGCTTCTAGTACAGCTACCTATATAAAAAAAAATAATGAGTTAAATATTATAAGGGCTGTCAAAAGGTGGGGTATCTTATCAAAATTTGTCTAGTCAAGATCCAACAACCCAAGGCCCTATTAAACTATAGGTCATACGGTCGACGTGGTCGTAGCCGAATCGTGGAAGATACATGAGAGCGTGAATGTTGAAGCTCAAGGAAACACTCTCCCAATTCTGGGGCTAAGGAAACATACCGTCAGCTTTTTGCAAGAACTCAGTAACTCCAAAAAAATTACTGAACATGTTTTTTTCATGGATTCTGACATATTCTACAAAATGCAAAAACTCACTAAGTTCTAAGCTGCTTAAGGCGTTACACAGCTTACTATATAGAATGATATGGGTAAATCAACGTAGCCACTAAATAATCCGTACTAAGTTACCGTTCATCTTAGAATAATGAATATGTCAATTATTAAGCCTTAAGCAGTAAGCCGACGATA